>PVHY01028832.1:0-14861 GCA_004024945.1 Uropsilus gracilis | reverse complement strand
CCCCCCCCACCTCTCAGCAACTATAACCAGATATTCCAAAGTGCTTTGGGGAAGCTAAAACCCCCAGACATCACTCTCCAGAGCTGCCTCATCAGTATAAATTCTGAATACACCAGCTATTGGTTCTGAATCTGCTGTCCATATTAGTAAACTCCTCCTACAGGAAGGAAACGCAAACCAGGATTGCATCTTATCAGAGGCCCAATGAGAGAGAGAGAGACAGAGAGAGACACACACACACAGAGAGAGAGAGAGAGAGAGAGAGAGAGAGAGAGAGAGGCGCTAGAAAGGAGATGAGTCAGGGCACACCACCCAGCAATGAATCTGATTCCTCAGACGTAGAAACAGTCATCAAGAACTTAACTGTTCTGAACAACAGTCTTGTCTTCAGTCCCACCTTCCCACCCATAGACGTTCTCTCACGCTAAGCTACTAGCTGATTCACAGAATGCTAGGGTTCCCCGGGCTGGGCGCACAGGGGACTGATCTCTGCAAAGATTTTGGAAGCTTTAGGCTATTGCTCCTTTAATCTCTGGAAGCTAAATGGAAAAGTCCCGCTGAGCCCGGTTCCCACGGGCTGCCTGGAAATATGCATCGTTAGTGCCCTCTAGTGGCCAAGGCTTGGCTGGGCGTAGAGATTTTTCAAGAGCTGGGCCTCTCCTCTGTTGAGAAGCAACTTTGCAGCTGTCTGTTGCTGGTCTTGGTCTCCTACCATGGGTTTTGAGTCCATGATGCTGGGCCTTTCGCGGGAAGCCATCTCCAGGCCTCTTGGGGAAGGAGGTGAGTTTGAACTGAACAACAGTTTTTGAAAATGACAAGTTTCCATTTTTCTGAGCAAATCAGCCTCCAAAGCAGATTTCGCCTGAATGGTTTCTTCTCGGCCCTCTCTTCCCAGAAGCAACATCTTCATTTTATCAATGTTTTACTACTGCCCGAGTTTCTTTGTAAAAATCACCATGTCTTTCCCGGGCACTAAAAATCAGGCAATCCCCTTTGACCAAAAATCCCACGCCTAGGAATTTTTGGAATCAAGATGGATATGAGCAAGATGGAAGATAAGCTGGTGTTGAAGGATAGTTTATAATAAAGGAAATAAGCTCACAACCCCCTAAATGGCCACCATCCAGAATCTGATGAACTGTAGCCCAATCAAATGATACAATGAGATGTTACCACTGGAAATATTAGTGCTGAAAGGGTCCCTTTTGATTGCAGAAACACTGAGGTCTGTGAGGATGGGTGACATCTGCAGTGTCAAACCACACCATGTTCACCTTCTGTTAAATCACTGAGTAATATGTATGTTAAGTGTATGTGCAGTGCATAATATTAAAATATATATAGTTTTTTTTTAAAAAAATAGGCATCTTAGGCCAGGCATGGTGGCCCATGCCTGTAAGCGGCAGCCTAGGATGCCATGGCTGGGGCCAAGGATCGCAGTTCGAGTCCCACCAGGGGCACAAAGTGAGACCTAGTTCCAAAAAAATATAGCTGGGCGTGGTGGCGCGTGCCTGTAATCCCAGCTACCTGGGAAGCTGAGACTGGGGATTGCTTGAGTCTGTGGTACCCTGGGCAAAGTGAGCCTGCAGTTCCATGAGTAAAAATAGTGAGACCTAGTCTCAAAACAAACAAGCAAACAACAACAACAACAAAAACCAGGCATCCTAGCTTCTAATTTAAGTTTTTTTCCCTAATACTATCTGCCCTTTGCAAGAAAGGCAGAGGTAAGAAAGAGTAGAAAGTGAAACTCTGGCTTTTGATAATGACATTTTTAAATTGCATTTAAAATATTCAATTGATGAGATTAGACTTGCTTGCAGTTTTCTCTGTCAAATTGAAAGAGAATGTAAAAACCCACTCAACTGAAGCCTGCAGCTTGCGAGCAGGATGAGAACATAATAGAGTTCAAATTCTTGGCTTCCCGGATGTTAGAGATTCTCAGTGAATCTCACTAGGTCATATGTACATTTTTGCCACATTTGCGAGATGGCATATGTTTTCTGGTATTTAAAAAAATATAATCTAATTCAAGAAAACAACCTGTCTAAATGTTCAAGGCAATTAATACTCTTCTATATTGGGAAAAAAGGTAAGTCAATGTTCAATTACCTTTAGTAAACATTTATTTGGTGTGTGTCACCCTAAAACGACAGTGAAAAACAACTCAGTCCCAGACCTGAAGGTGCTCTGTATCTGCCTGGGACAATGTCCTACCTCCACGAAGAAAACAACCCAAGTGTGAATGCATGGTGTACTCCATAAATGTCTTGACGTGTGTAGCATAAACTCAGGTGTGAAAATCTGTGGGTTCGATTGATACAAACATTTGTCGGTAAGGAGTTTGAACTCTGGAGCTCAGTTTTCCTGTAGAATGGGGTGATGGTAGGACCTACTGCTGGGAAGGCAGGCTTTTTAAATGTTTATTTATTTTTATTATTAGAAGGCTGACTTTTTAAAATATTCATTCTAGAACGTAATGCTTAGAGACGTTGGTTGAATCATTATTTGTATTACTTGAAGTGTATGATTGAGTCTGACCAACTGGGAAGACCAGGAGAAAAGACTACGTGTCTGCCTCATCTCGGGGTGGGGGGAGGGGGTTACTCTATGCCTTGGAAACGTTTCCTCAGCCCGAGAAATAACCACGATGGCTGAGAAATCACGTTTCCACAGCGTTTGCCCGTTTCTCCCAGTAGATGGCGCCCTTGAGATCTCACAGATGGATTTTTTTTTTTAAATCTCAAAGTAAATGATTAAACTTTCTGATGAATGACTGAATGACACATATACTAAGTGTGTGTGCATATGTTGAGTGCATGTATTTCTAGACCAAATGCAAGGTCAAAGGACAACACCTCCAATTTGAGCAGTTCCTAAGGATCTTCATTTCCAAGTACCGTCACCAAAGAGCACTTAAGAAATGCGGTGGTGAGTAAACACACCGGGGAGGGGGCCCTGCGCTGTGGAGTTAGTGGAAGGCACCCACCACACTCCCCCCAGCCCATGGTGGGGCGTGGAGAGGGCGAGTGATCTAGGTTGGGGCGAGCTGGAAGCAGACACACAAGTTCTAGCACCTGAAGGTCTGACTTTGAATCCGCCTCTGATTTCAGGTTGCTCTTTCCTTTTCCATGCATCTATTTCCCCCCTCTTTAAAAGGGAGAGAACCCCAGAAACCTAACCCCTTTGATGACAAAATCAAAAGCAAATATTTAAGGGCTTATTAGTGCTGCTGGTTCAGAGGAGAGGAAACTGAGGCAGGATGCAATTAAGTTACTCAGGAAGACACTGCTGTGTAGATAAGAGTCAACCTCTATGAAGCGGCTGGGACTAGGAATTGCCGTTTGAGTCCCGCATGGGGCAACACAGCGAGAACCTAGTCCTAAAAGATAGCTGGGCGTGGTGGTGCGCGCCTGTAATCCCAGCTACCTGGGAGGTTGAGGCTGAAGATTGCTTGAGTCTGTGGTACCCCAGGCAACATGAGCCTGCGGTTCCACAGGCAAAAATAGCGAGACCTCGTCTAAAAAAAAAAGTCAACCTCTGACCCAGCCTCTCCCCCCCATACCTCCCCATATGTGAAATCACACTATTTTAAGGCTCTTGTTACCAGACTGAATCTGGAGCCAGCATGGAAGAAGTAGAAGAAGAAGAAGAAGTAAGTGATAATATTTATCATGTAAGACTGAAAAAGTTAGAGTGATGAAGTGAATTAAAAATACAGACTAGTTGCAAACATGATGGAAAACAGGGTGATAATTCCTCAAAAAATTATAATTAGAACCACCACATGATCTAATAATCCCAATTCTGGATAGTAACCCACAGAATACAAAGGTGCAATGTAAAAAGATACATGCAACCCTTGTTCACTGCAGCCCTATTCACAATAGTCAAGATATGGAGAAAATTCAAGTGTCTGATGATGGATAATTACATAAGGATGGTATCTATCCACAATGAAATATTACTCAGCCATGTAAAAGGTGAACTGTTACCATCTGTGACAATATGGACAGACCTTGATGGGATCATGTTAAGAAGAATAAGTCAGAAGAAAGACAAATACTATACAACTTCACTCATTTGGAATATGACAAGAAAAGCATATTAACAAAACAAAAATGTCTGTGGAACAGAATGGTGGTAGCAGAAGGCAAGGAATGGGTGGGGAAGGAGTAAGGGGGCCATTGCTGATGGTGGGTGTTGGGCTTGGTGAGAAATTCCAATCATGGGACCTACTCAGTGTGGTAATATCACCCCAGTAAAGGAAAGAACTGTCATCGGAAGCATCGCCGCATGATTTCAACTTAAAAACAAACACAGAAAAAATTAGGGCAGGAGTTTCACCAAGACTTCCACTGTGCTAACCTTGAGTTGATGGCATGACAGTTGACTTTACCTTTTCCTGTTTTAAGTCTTTTCTTTACTGATATTTCAGATCTCATGGCATAAGCACACTCTCCAATAGCTCAGGCTTTAGGGAGAGAACTGAACCGGCTTGGCAAGTTGGAGCCGTGCCAAGAGGAAGACTTCCGGTCCAAACCAGTGCCAACATAGAGATTTCCGGTTCGAGTTTCTCCGTTTGTGAGATCAGCCTCTAGTTCCCTGATCCATTGTGTTTCAAGCAATAAAAAGCTTCCATTAAAAACATTCTTTCAAGAAGCTATAATATACCACATTGATCCGTAACTGTGTTTGGGGGTAGATGGTAACTAGTTTCTCTCCATGATCACTTACAATGTATGCAAATTAGGCATTTTTATTCCCAACTTAAATTTCCTTAAATTAAGTAAATTTCCCAACTTAAAACCAATATAATATTTTATGTCAGTCATGCTTCAATTAAAGGAGTTTTTTTCAAAAGGATTGCACAGTATCAGCCCACAGATGACTCATGGGTGAAAGGGGAAAAGTTCTTTAAAATGGAAAGAATCGACCTTGACCTTGCTCACCAAGCAGTTGGTCTTAGCCACTCATGGGTGTGCCTCTTTCCACGATGCCTGAGGACACACACCGTACTCTAGATTGAATTCTTAACTAAGGACTCAAGAACTGCTTTCCAAATTGCCTTCTGGGCCTTTGAAGGAAGGAATGGGGCAGAAAGGAGGTGGGAGTGGAGTGGGGAGGGGGAGTGGTGGAGGTTCAAGACCGCATATAGTGCAGATAAGGTGTGGGCATGCATGGAAGTCAGGGCGCGTCTGAGGGATGACAGAAGAGTGACTTGCAGACACCAGGGAGCTGTATCCCTCACACACACAGAGGAACAATTCATGTCGACCAGCGTTTCTAATGGCTGCAGGTGTTAGGAAATGTGCACCAATTACCTTGACCTCCAGGAACCCTCCCCTGTCCTATATGAGTACCTACACTCCAGTGTTTGCACAAATGCCGTGCTCTCTTTCGAGGAGACTAGGAAATCTGAACACAAGAGGGCAAGATAAGAGGACCCAGCTCTCATAAACACGTAATGGGATTTTCGTTTTATTATTTAGAATTTGCTTGGCCGCTTTCTGTGATTAGCAAGAAGCCCTGGCATCTGTCTGTGAAATGAAAATATATTTATATTTTTCCATCCGAGATAAATAGCAGCCTATTTTCTTGCTGGAGAGGCAAGAATCAACAGAGAGTTGTCTTTTCTTCTTTTTTTTATTAAGTGATGTGTTTTCCCACTAGGTTACATAACTATAATTTGGATAACACAGTTTCACCCCTCTACATGTGAATGTGCCATGCTCATCTTCCACCAGAAAATCACCTTCCCTTTGAGGAATAAGGTAAGAAAAGAGAACTGGACAATAGAAAGAAAGGGGAAAGGTAATCAAAGACAAGTTATCTTTCCAGGAGATAACAGAAGATGTTTTCCTTCCTGAGTTCAACAGATTTCCTGAGTTCTTCCCCAGGAGTAAATGAGCAAGTACATTCCTGCTTTCTCATTTCTCTCTTGAGATTCAACGAAGTTAAAATTATGCCTGTGGAGACCAGGGGGTTTGCTTCACTATTAAATGCAAGCAATGATATGAATCTCCATATTTAGATTACATTGATCTATGTTACATCCGGGATCCTAGAGCCTTCCAATCTAATTCTTATGCTTTTGAATGTTTGTAAAATGAATCTTTAGAGGCTAGGAAAGCTGTATGATGAAATTTCACAAGCAGAATCAATGCGTGCTGCAGTTAAAGGAAGAGCTGCTGTGGGAATACTATTCAGCCATGAAAAGTAATCAACCATGGACAGACGCCTAGATGGTGCTCAAGGGAACTATATTGAGTAAGAAAAATCAATCTCTACAGATTCCCAACTGCATGATTTCATTTCTATAACCTTCCTGAAAAAATGAAATTATAGAGTTGGAGCACATCAGTGATTGCCAGGGATGGGGAGCATGGCAGGGAGGTAATATTAACTCTAAAAAGTGCACAGCGGATCCTTGAGATGAATATTCTGCATCTGAACTTGACTGACCAAATGGACTCATAGAAATAAATCTCATGCTCCCACAAACAAGTACACATAAGTGGTAGAATCTGAATCAGGTCTTGGATTGTATCATAGGCAATTGATTCTCTGATATTATACAGCTGTTATACCAGATGCTACCATGAGGAGAAAATGAGTGAAGGGGATGTGGTAACATCTAGCATAACAGCTACATGTTATCAGAGAAGAAAATGACTATGATACAATCTATGATCTTGTTCAGCAGCTACAGTTTTTTTTTTTTTTTTAAATCACAACCTTGGTAAATGGTTCTTGGGGTACCTTCCTCTCCCCCCTCCCTTTGATGCCCCCTCCATTTTCTCATGCCCCATTCTTTGTTGTTAGTCTGTGCTGAGTCCATTAGTCTCTTTCTTTCCTGTGGCAGTGTTCTTTCACTGGGTGAGGGACTGTGTTGGAACCAGGCAAACCTGGCTGGTAGGTTTTCAGTCTTAAGACTGCATTAGGTGGCCAGTCTATATCTATTTGTGGTTTGTCCATGCTCTCTCGTTGGAGGTTGACTTCTCCAATCCCATTTCTGTTGTTCTGCTGCTTTATCTTATGGTTCTGGCATCAGATTTAGGGGTCAGTGTCTATAGTTTATGTGCACTGATTTGTAGGAGTATGGGATTTAGTTCCATGAAAGAGAGCATGGATCTCCTTGTATTATTTCTTGCAATTGCATGTGAATTTACCATGAACATAAAAGGGTTTTCATAAATGGAGCTGCTTTAGACTTTAGATACAGATCCCTTCCTCCCCACTCTCTCTTCCTAGACTAAGAACCTTAGAACCCATCGAGAAATCCCAAATGAGACTTCACCCAGAGGTGCAAGTTGACTTACTCATGGTCTCACAGTGGGGCGGGGGTAAGCAAGGTTGAAGGTTGAACCTTCAGTCTCTTCTTACACCTCCAGATTTTCAGTCTAAGACTCTTGCTCCCATATCTCAACTGTCTCGTCCCTGCGAAGTCTTTGTGGTTAAGATCAGCTGAGCTAAATGTAGGGAAGAAGCTGAAAATAATGAACATGGTTGGCTAATGAGACCTTGTAAAATCCTAGGTGGGGAGATAATTCTATTATCCTCATTTCATATCTGAGGAAACCAGAACAGAGAGAGTTTAAGCAATTTGTTTGTGGGTATAACCAGGCAGTGGCTCTGATGGGGTGGACTCACAGTTCTCACACGTGTGTTAATGTATGTATATGTGCATGTGTGCACACATGTGTGCCTTTCAAAAGTCAAGAACAGATCCAGAAATACCCCTGTTAGGTATTTACCCAAAGAATATGAAAAAACTCACTCCTGTCTTCACAGAAGCACTGTCTACAATTGCCAAGTCATGGGCCCCACCTAAGTGGCCACTGAAAGATGACTGAAAAAGTCATAGAACATATCGCTAGTGGAATACCACACAGCCATCAAAAAGATGAGCTGATGCCTTTCAGAACAAAACGAATGGATCATGGGGTTCTGATGTTAAGTGAAATAAGAAAGTGAAAGATAACCAATGAATTCACGTACGCATGGGATATAAATAGCCTAAAAACAAAGATTAGCTAGGCACAGCCAACAATTCTTAGACTTTATGAAAATATACTAGTTTCCCGAGGGATCAGGGGAGAGGAAAGGGGACTGGAGGAGGGTGGGAACAGGACATTGGGGAGGGGACGGTTGGTGGGGGTTAAGTGAAGCTTGTGCACAGAAGGAGTAAACTGTGTGACCCCCACGCTGTGTAGACATGTACAGGCTGACAAGTTAATTTTAAAAATTAAATGGAAACTAAATTGAAAGTCAACACCAAAAATCAGCCCACATATTTGCTAAGCCCACTAGAGAAAACTCCCTCAAGATCCCAATGTGCCCCCCCCTTTGCCACTGGGGAGCCACTCAGTGACAGAACCTTGGCAGCTCCAAACAAAACCTCCAGCTCAACCTGACACCACAAGGGGATGAGGAACCCCAATACCAGGCACTGAGGATTCCCCACACTGGCCTCAAGCCCTGGCCTGCCATTCCTCCTGCTCCTGCTGCATCTTTCAGAGATGTTTGCCACTGCTTGGGATGCACAGCTGAGCTGTCCATCAACATCCCTATGGCTTTTTCTGCCCCTCCCAGTCCTTAGAATTGAAAGAGGCAGAAGCCGCCAAGCAACAATCCACAGAAGAAATAAAAAACCTTTTAAAATGCAGCTTCTGCTTCCCAGGTTCCCTCACCCTTGCGTAGCAGTTGATGCTCAAATGCAGTTTAACAACAGGGTTTATTAACAAGGAAATTCAACAGGGAAAACAAAAAGTCCTCAAAGCCATCAGTGGCAGTTATCTGACCCCAGTCACCATTTTCAGTCCCAAAGGTCCCAAAGACACATTTCCAAGATGGTGCCTCTTTGCCCCTTCAAAACTGAGGCAGGCACTCTGCCAAGTCCAGTCTTTCTCTGGTGTCTTCTCTTCATTTCTTCACCAGTGTTCCATACTGCTTCACTTCTCCAAGGCGCTTCAAATTTCTTCCACAATTGCTGATGCACAAATCAGCTTTCCACATCCCTGGCCATCTCCAGGGACCAGCTCACTATGCCACCTTGCTGCGGTGCCACACTCTCCACGCCAGCTGCTCTTCCGCTAGTCACCATGGCTCCTTGCCACCTCCAGCTCACACTTCCAGGGGCTTCCCCTGGCCAGGCCACATGGGCCTGTTCTCTCAGTCCACCATTCTCATCTTGTCTCCCTTTTTTTTCCCCTCTGTCCCCTCCCCACCCCCAAAGCACAGAAACCAGTCACCAGCCAGGCATGTCTGCTCATATTCTAGAGGCTCCTGTTCTAAGGAGTGAGATCAAATGAGGCCTGGCAGCTCTGTAATGAGCTGTAGATTCAGTTTCACAATTATAAGCCACTGCCTGCGTCACTTTCCTAAGGAGAACATCTTCACCCCTTCTTATCTTCATCAGAACTGAGCTTTCATGATTAGAGAAAGGCGGGAGGAGATCCCTAGTCCCCACCGCGGCTTCCTAGACTGCCACTTACAGGCATGTGCCACCATGCCCGTCCTTGACCCTGATCTTTTTTATTGCTATTGTTATTTTGCTTTTTCATCCTCTCACCCTCTCTTCCATTTCTCTATTATGACCCATTCCAAAGGGTTACATATAAGGTCAGTATGCAAATGAATCCTAGGTAGAGATGAAAGAGAGGAAGGGAAGGGGAAAAGAGGGGAGGGGAGGGAAAGGAAGAAAAGGGAAGAGGAAGGATCAATAAATAGAAAGATAGAAGCAGAAGGCTCATAAATAACTATGAGGCTGGGAGGTGGTCCCTCACCAACTTAGCTCTCCTGGGGCTCTTGGCTCCAAGAACATCAATGTCCTGTCCCACCTGGGCTTGGTCCTTCCAGCACCTTTGAGCTGGAAGCTGTCTTTGAGTTCATTGCAGAAGTAGCCAGGGTCACGCTGCTCCCAGGGAAATGCTTGTCCTTTTCCTGCTCTTTCTGTTTCCTCACTGTGCTCCCTTAGTGGGCAGATCAGCCTCCACTTCTCCCAGAAAGTCACATCAAAGATGATTATATTTCCCAGACACTAGCATCTCTAACTATGGGCAGGTGTGGGATTCTGGTCCCAGTGTCATGTCACATCAAGGTCTAGTACAGGGTAACCACTCCTCCTGGTCTGCCAGGGAGCCTTTGGCCTTTAGTGTTGAAAGCTGAGCATGTGGGAGAATTGATCATGGGCAAATCAGATGACTGGTCACCCCAAGTTTGACTTTTGGTCACCTCACCCCAGTTCCTTGTCATTTAGGGACAAGTGTCACTTATCCAATTCGGTTATCTCAGTCTTAAAGAGAATATTCCCTTTCTGGGCCTTGGGGTATAATGGGACTTTAACCGACCCAACAACCCCTTCCCTCCTTGCATCTTCAAGCAAAACTCAAAGCAGACATTAAATTATAACTATAGATGCAGGATCCCGGTGGGGGATAAACTTGGGGTTGGCATGGACAGAGACATCAGGAAAATGACAGGTCGCTGGCACTGAAGGACAGACATTATCACAAACATTTCCTGGAATGTTCTGTGTCTTCCCTGCCCCCCCCCCAATCCAGTTAAGCATTTACCATGTTATTCATTGAAGTCTCAAAAATGAGTCTTTTGAGAAAGAAACTTACCCCAATCCAAGACTCTCAAGATCATCTCTCAAGATCAGAGCCAGACCTTGACAGATAAAAGATTTGAAGTCAGATAATCTATCCCAGAGCTCATAATTTTTTGATTTCTTTAGTAAAGTAATATATGCATAAGGTCAAAAAGCTAGAAAAAAGCCACAGGATGGAAAAGAGAAGAGGTGCTCCCCACCCTACGCTGTTCCACCTCTCATTTCTCGGAACAATAACCTCCCAAATGGGTAGCTGCTTCCAAAGTGGTTGGGTAGCACTACCTTGCTAGGAAGAAGTTTAAGGTGAGTCTAATAATGAGCTGCAGTTGCAAGTCTGAGATTTGTTAACATTTGGATGAGTTGGGCTATGGGTCCCTGAAGGAAAAAGGTTTTGCCTTTCTCCTTCTTGCTATATTTTTGGTGTTTAGAACAGTATCTGGAATGTGTAGGCACACCTCGCATATTCACTGCATGATTTATAAAATGGATTTACCAAGAGCAGGCATGCATTTTTAAAAGAAGACATTTGATATAAAAAAAATACTTCATGTTGAAATACCCAGTCATTTCTCAAACTTTCATGTTTCTAACACTGGAGAAAATACATGTCAAGTTTTCAATGTTAGGGGTTGTCTGGAACCAGGAGTTAGCTTTCTTATCACCCCATACAGATACACACACAGGCACACACAAAGAGGAACTCACTCCTTAAGCATCACACATACATTCAATGAACACTCAATACACACACACACAAACAGCCACACACTAAACAAATCCACACTACATACGGACACACCTCACACACATGTTCTATGTAATAATATTACTATCATTCCTGCTATTAAATCCATTTTCAGCAATTATGCTATTCTGGTAACATAAATATTCTTTGAAGTCGAAGCATGTGAGCACTACAATTACCTTTCCTCTCTGGTGTACTATTTTGTTTTCTTGGAGTTAGTAGTTCTTTTGGTTTTAGTTGCTGTTTACTCAGTTATTAATGTGTGGAGCCCTGATTCCCCAATCATTCATATGACTGAACTAGCTCCATATGAATTTGATTGTCTCCATCTCCAGGTAAGATCATGTCTAAAAAGCAAGTTTCTGAATAATAGGCATGGAATGATTCCTGATATTAAAAAAAGCAATCATACCCAAGCTTCCTGTCCAAACAAAAGCAAGAATTACAAACAAGACCTTGATCCTCACCATATATATTCCAATGCTAAGAAAAGGTAATAGAAGGTAAATGATTAGGAGTGGTTTTCTCTAAGGGCTCTGGAAGATGCGTGGTCTCTTAGTTTTGCAATCGATTTAGATTTGCCTATTGTTTAAATCTTTTATATGAAGAAAATATTCACATGGCATTGTAGGGGAAATGAGTTTTCATACTCTGCCTTTAGCTTCTAGGACCATGTGGTAGAATAAGGTGTTACGCCCTCCCCATGATCGTACATATCTGACCCAGTGAGTGTGCACATGTGTGAGTAGGCTTGATACAGAGTGACCCAATTGAATGAGCAGTCAGGTCCTCTGGTAGAGACTTAGTTGGGCGCCATACTGCCCTGGTGGGCAGGGTCTGAGAGAGAGACCGAAAGTGAGGAGTGCAAAAAGGTGGCTAAAAAGACAGCCAAGAGATAGAAGGGGAGAGACACAAGGCTGACAAGCTGGCAAAGAGTAGCCTGAGCGGTCAGGCTGGGCAGAAGCCCCCTGGCAGAGTGAGCTGGTGGTGGCAAGGAGCCATGGTGGCCAGCAGAAGAGTGGCTGGTGTGGAGAGTGTGGTACCGCAGCAAGGCGGCATAATGAGCTGTCCCTGGAGATGGCCAGGGATGTGGAAAGCTGATTTGTGCATCAGCAATTGTGGAAGAAATTTGAAAAGACTTGGAGAAGTGGAGCAGCGCAGGAACACTGGCAAAGAAGCCAAGAGAAGACGCTGGAGAAAGACTGGACTTTGCAGAGTGCCTGCCTCCGGTTTGGAGAGGCAAAGGGCACCATCATGGACATGTGTCTTTGGGAACTTTGGGATTGAAAATAGTAACTGGGGCAAGATAACTGGCCACTTGTGGCTGTGAGAACTTTTTGTTTGACTTTCTGTTTTCCTGGTTAATTTTCCTTGTTAATAAAACCCTGTTGTTTAAATTGCATTGCGACTGGCAACTGCGACACGCAGGTGGTACGAATCTGGGTGGCAGAAGCCGCATTTTAAAAGTGCCACTTTTTCCCTTTGGTTTGTTGATTGGAGCCTTCTGCTCCACTCTGACCTAATTTCACCTGGGAGGGGGCTGATAGAAAACAGCATAACCTTGGAAGGAAAAGGGAGCATGAAGAGGAGAGAATGAGAGGAGAGCATGGAGAAAAGAATACCAGAGAGAGCCCAGAGAAAGATGACTCCCGGGCTGGGAGGCTCACCTCTCCCCCACCCACCTGACTCCCTGGCCTGCCTGCTGGCTGTACAATTGGCCCAGCCTCGCTGCTCGGAGGGCCTGTGTGCCTGGTTCTCTGCAAGCATTAAGCCTGTAAAACCCACCGAGGACTCCAACATTCCTCTTTAGCTGGCAGCACCGGTGATGCGCTACCTGGACTGGGGCGCTTGCACTATAGGCATTTGTAAATCCTCAAAGCTCAGCAAGGCAGGATCAGGTGGAGGGCGAGGTGGGGGGGCAGAGAGTGTGTGACCTCGGGCAGGAGACCCCACCTCTCTGAACCTCAGGGAAGCGGAGCTATGACAACACGGAAGTCCTGTGAGTCACCGAGCTGCTTATAGGACCCGGTAAATGACCTGATGTGCGGCACCAGGCCAGGTAACAGGTCTCCAGAATTGACCTGGAAAGTAATCTGGGGTGAGCCAGGCACGGTGGCGCGTGCCTGTAAGCTTCAGCCTATGAAGCGGCCGGGGCTAGGGATCACGGTTCGAGTCCCACTTGGGGCAAAAACAGTGAGACCTAGTTCCAAAAAACTAGCTAGGTGTGGTGGCATGCGCCTGTAATCCCAGCTACTTGGGAAGCTGAGGCTGGGGATTGCTTGAGTCTGTGGTTCCCCGGGTAACGTGAGCCTGTGGTTCCACAGGCAAAAATAGCGAGACCTAGTCTCAAAAACAAAAACAAAAGTAATCTGGGGAAAGAATTCCTCTTTCTCCCTCCCAGTAAACCAACTGGGAAGATACCGTATTGAACTATGTACAAACTTGTCAGTGTTGTGGCTGAGAACAGCTGCACCTCAGTGCAATGCTGTGATGGACTAAACAATATACATTTGGGCTGGATGTGGTGGTGTGCACCTGTAATCCAAGCGCTGGAGACAAGAAGCCTGGGATTGCTTGAGTTCACGGGCTTGACACTAAACCAGGCAACAAAGCAAGATCTGGTCTTGGAAAAAAAGCTGCCTGCCATGGTGGCATGCACCTGTAATCCCAACTACCTAGGAGGCTGAGGCTGGGGATTGCTTGAGTCTGCAGGATCGGGACTACTCCGGGCAACATAGTGAGATCTAGTCTCAAAAAAATAAAAAAATATATACATTTGCTCTTCATCCCTGGTTCCTGGTTCAGAGCTTCTCAAACCCTGATGATTTCATGAGTGACTGGACTGAAAAGAGCATTGTTTGTTATTTACAAGTCACCTGAGTGTGTGTGGCTGAGATGATGGAAGCAGAAGCCATGGAGAGCTTCAGGCTGGGGCTGATGTGCCCCCCCCAACCCCTGAACCCCTGAAACCATGGAAGGAGGTAGGAGCTGGGGACTGAGTCCCCAATACCAGATAATTTCATCCATCACACCTGTGTGATAGCACCCCCATAAAACCTTAAGGGACAGGGTTCAGGAACCCCCCCTAGTTGGTGGGTGCAGCCCCCTACAGCAGGTGGAGCATGCTTACTCCACCAGACAGGAGCTCTGGGGCTCGGGGCCTTACCCCGTGAGCCTCTGAATCTTGCTGTCCACACGTTTACAACGTTTTCATTATGCTGGGTGCGGTGGCGCACATCTTCAATCCCAGCTTCAAGAGGCCGAGGCTAGGAATCGCTTGAGTTAAAGGTTCTAGACTATTCCGGGCAACATAGCAAGACCTACTCTCAAAATAAAAAAAAAAATAGCCAGGCATGGTGGCATGCACTTGTAATCCCACCTACCTGGGAGGTTGAGGTTTGGGATTTGAGTCCTGGTGATCAGGACTACCCCTGGCAACAAAGCAAGACCGAGTCTCAAATGAAAGATGGAGGGAGGAAGGAAGGAAGGAAGGAAGGAAGGAAG
>PVHY01028831.1:0-14856 GCA_004024945.1 Uropsilus gracilis | reverse complement strand
TTGATGTGTTAATTCTCAGTGGCAAAGTAAGGAATTGCTTCAGGATGCTTCTAGAAAAGTTATATTGTTAGATACACCTAGAAAAAATCTACAATCTGTTAATATGTTAATTGCATATACTCATAGAATGCTGATTGCCAAAAACACTATATATATCCATAAAAATCTCAAATAAATCGCAGCAGATTCACCACCCCTTGAGTGTGTGCGTCTGTTCGCCATTCGCCGGCTCCTGTGTCTTTCCTGCCCAGCTGAACTCTGCCCATCTGGCCTGCGCCCTTGCCGGGCTGGTCCGCAGCAACCTAACAACATTCTTACAGAGGGTGGGCTAGGGTTATTAAAAATTACATAGGGAGAGATAGAATTTGGTCAGATATTGAAAGATCAGATATTAAGTATGGAGGATTCTGGCCAAACTGAGTTAGCAATCTTGTTGAGATTCTTGCTCAAACTGGACTGCACAGTGAGATAAGCACTGAGATGAAGCCCCAAATTAAAGACCCTGAAGGGCTCAGAGAAGTCTGAATAAGGTTTAACTAAGAAGATCGTCTGTGCCTGGCAGTACAGTATCATGGTGTCCTCTAGTGGCTCATACCAATATCTGCAGTAAGGTTGACCAGGCAATTTTTTCATTTATCTCTGACTTAGAACACACACACACACACACACACATCAGAAAGCTTAAAATTAGTTGATTTTATTATTGATCTATTTTAAGATCTAAGAGTGTGAAATAATATATCTTTCCATGTAATTTTTATAATTATTTTAAAGTAATTATTAGAATTATATAAATACCAGACATATTAGTCACTGAATACTGATCATTAAACATAATTCAACTGAGATAGATCCTAGCTTCAAGTAAATTACACTCTAACAATACTGGAATGTAATACAATGATACAGTAAAGTAGGAAGGATATATAGAGAAAAATAAATATCTTCACCCTCCCTATCTTTGATCAATTTCAGATAAAAGATTTTTATTTACAATACCATTCCTCTACTAAACTAAACTTGATGGAGCTTGGTAGAAAAGCAAGTTTTAAATTACTTTTTATCATTTTACTATTATTCCTTCGACAAGTTTTACTACAGTCTTTTCCATTATTATTTTCTTTTAAGTTACAATGCTTTTATTCTCTTTCTAAAAGCTAGGCAAATTTTCCAGAAGCTAATTATCATTTAAAATACAATTTTCACCCATGATAGACCACTAGTAGGTCTTCTGCCTGAAATAATCCACCCAATCAATATGGCTATTTCTTTTTTTATACACAACACAGTTCAATGAATAAAATTTTCCTAGATCAACTTCAAATCATACCTTCTTGTGAAGACTTTTTTCCACTACAATATGAAAGCCTGCCAATGTCCACATTAGCTCTTCTATTTTCCTTACACTAGTGCTGTAAATTTGTGCTGGACTACAGATGAACTGGCAGATACATCAGGTGCCCCAAATCTGTCTCCTATAGGATCGGATCTTCTCTCTAGTCACTCTAGTTAGTGAATACATCATCTTAAAAAAGGAAAATATCTAAAACCCCAACACAAAACATCTACACTCCTATTCACAGTTTTACAAATACCACCACTATTAGAGAATTCCCACCTAAAACCATTTTCTCCTGCTTAGGACTTAAAAGTACGAACTGCCACTGGAGAAGAGATTTCACTTAAAACTGAAATCAATCACAAAGTCAAAACATGATTTTACCTGCAAGAATTCATGTTATAATAATATAAAGGTAAAATTCAACTGGTAGTAAAGAGCATACCACTGAGACGAGTTCAGGAAAACCCATGCAAGAGTGATAACTGCTTGGAATCCAACTCTCCTGGAATCTAAGACCTCTGGCAGCAACCAAATCCTCAGGCAAAGGAGTTCAGGCTGGTAGATCCTCTCACAGTAGATTTCAAATGTGGAAAAGGGCTCAGGACATCACAGGGATGGAACTCCGAGTTTTTCAGGTTGGCTAAATTTAGTCCCTATGTTTATACTGTTTTCAAAAGTGTGGTATGAGGGCCACCTGTTGATTTTTATTTAGGCTTAGCCTCAAGACACAGGTAGATTTTATCTTTTCTTCCTTCATATGTCTGTTTATCAATTTCTTCCTGAACAAGTGTTTACTTTTCAATTGTTGATTTATGTCATTTTATCCCAATTGACCTCATCTCTCATCAATCAGGGTCATCAAAATATCAATACATATAACACCTGTGGATCTAATCATACCACAATTACCTTCCTGTTTGTCACATTCGACTGAACCTTGTGTTGTAATTTACGAACATTGCCAGGTGGAAGTGCCCTACACATACTTCAATTCCCCAGCAATGCAATTAGTCCTTCTTCTCCCAGGCTTCTAAGTCATGAGAACATAAATTAACATGTCTTGAGTGGTGAGGAAACATTTCATGAAAAAGAAAATGTTCCAACTACATCTTAAAAGACAACTCATATTTCTCAAAAGGGTAAAGAGAAAGATAACACTTTGATTAGGAAAACAAAATCATGATGTTTACATGTTAAAAAGATATCTTTAAGATACTCCTATGTCACAAATTCTGGGAAAAACAATTTATAAAGTGTGATCTGTTTAGTGAGGAATGATCAAAAGAAAGGTACATACTTTTTAGTATACAAATATGTATGTTACATATAGCAAAATGCTTACAAATAAGTTTGGAGGTTCTCAGAAAAAGGATGTGAAATTGGGTGGCACCTAATACTGACCTTGCTTCATGTAATTGTTTGAATATATACACTGTAGTGATACAGGATTTTGTGTGGGTGTATTAGTTGAACAATTAAAAAATACCTTACAGACAAGAAAGAATAAAGGTATATAGATAAAAAGATGATCTGATGGAAATTTTATAGAGAAAATATTTTTAGTTTTATATCTTTCTGAAAACAAAATGTCTTGAATCCAGGTTAACAAATAAGGCTAAAAGCTAAAAAAAAGACTGAATAGATAGTGAGAACTAAGACTTGCTCTCTCCCTCTCTTCTGGAGGTGTGTTTTTAAAAGAAAATAAAATCTCGAGTCATGAAAACTTTCATAAAATTACATATGTGAGGCACTTATCTCCACACACATACCACACTACCCACCCTTAGAAATCCTTTACATTCCAAAGGATAAAATCTTGAAATCCTCCTCTTCCTTTCATAATTTTAATTTATTTACATTAAGATTAGAATTCTCTCTCAGTACCAGAAGAGAGCAACATGTATATATAAAGTCTTAAATTCCTTTTTTTTTTTTTTGCTTGCTCTGTTGTCTTGCAAAAGCTGTTTTTGCTCTTATAGCTCAGTCACCTGACTTTATCATGTTGCTATAGAGGAAGGTTAGGGAAAAGGGGAGGAGGGAAAGGGTGACAAGGACAAAGACAAGTGACAGTGCTATCACCACAAGGAATAATTCATTTGATTATTTATGTATATATATATATATATATCAGCTTCAGATTATATATATATATTTATCAGCTCCAGATTATTAACAGATATACATCAGTTTCAGAAATTTCATATCTCATTTTAATAATATGAACAAAGATAAGTGTTAAAATTTCATACCAGCACCATTATGTAGTCATTGAGAATTATACTTTTGTATAACTTTTTCATTGAAGGTGGCTGTGTCTTTAAGCCCTATCATTTTCAGAAAACAGGTCCAAAGTCATTATTTTTATTTTATTTACTTCACACATACCTATTAATGGTCTAATAGACACTAAAGAACAACAGGTCTAAATCCCCACTTCTGTTGGAGTGAGGCAGACAGCAGAAAACATAAACAAATAAAACATTTAAATTGACAAGTAGTGGTTACTATTAATTTCTCAAAGCTAAAGCAAGATAGTAGAAAAGGAGCAATTTAAATACAGTGGCTAGAAAAGTCCATTCTGAGAAGGTAGCATTAGAGCACATAACTGACTAAAACAAAAGAGTGAGTCATGAATATATCTGGAAAAAGAGCATTCCAAAAATGAGGCCACCACCAGTACAAATGGGGCAAGTCAGAGACATAATGTTGGGGAACATTATGTATGGAGCTGAAAATATGTTAAAAGAGATAGAATTGGTAAGAAGATGGGGAACCACATTACAGAAGGGTTTGCTGTCTACTAAAACTACTTTGAGTATTCTGGGAGAATTTTCTAGAGGAAGGACTGGGAGATCTGAATTCTATTAAAGATTTACCCTGCTAACTGTTCTGAAAATAACTGTGAGATGGAAAGTAAAGGTAAGAGTACAGTCAGAAATTCTTAGTTGAGAATTTTTGCAACAATTGAATGGAATGTTGGTTGGATATTTTCAAGGTCACTGGAACTGTTGGCATCTGTTATTTGTTTTTTCTTCTTTTCTTTTCTCCTTTCATTATTTCTGACTTCCCTACAATTTAAAAGTATTTGTGATACTTTTCTATTTCAGATGTGTTCAGAATATTGGAATATCCACCTGTTAATATCAGATATTTAATTTTTTGACAGAATTTTAAATGCTATTTGTAAACATAATTCCAAAGATACTACCACTAGATTGTTAAAGTTGTCCCACTTATTTCATTATAGCGACTGTTACTTAAATATTCTACTATTTTTATTATAGTAAAAATAATTACATTTGATTATATTGAAGCAGAAAAATAAGAATTGACTTTCCCAGTTGTGTAAAACATAATTTAGACACAAAAAAGTAAAGTAGTATTATTAGTCTAATTCATAATTCTATTTCACTAGAAAAAAATACATTTAAAATCATTCTTGAGAATTTTAACACAAATAGACATTGCTTAAAAGGTGACCATGTAAAACATTTTTATTTCAAATGTAAATAACCTTGACTATAATAATGAAAATAAACTACTTATTTTAAAAATGGACAAGTGCATGCAGATAGAGTCTAGTATAGAATTTAAAAAGGCATAAATAGCAAGGGAATAGAGTCAAGAAATAAAGTTCAAAATAAAACTCCACATATATGACCAACTAATCTATGACAAAGAAACCAAGAGCATAATTAGAGTAAGGAAAATATCTTCCATAGATGGTGCTTGGCAAACTGAACAGTTACATGTAGAAGAATGAAACAAGAACATAATTAAATGAAATATACTAAAACAATTTTAGCATGGGTAAAGAATAGATTTCAAGATCTGAAACCATAAAATAAATAAAGGAAAATATAAGTAAAAAGTTCGTTGGCATCAGTCTAAGTGGTGTTTTTGTATATTCATCTTCAACAGTAAAAGAAATATAAACAAATGGGCCTATATCAAATAAAACACTTCCATATAACAAAAAAATCTTATTATTAAAATGAATAGATGAAGTGAAGAGATTTGCAAGCCATATACAGAAAGCTGTTAATAAGAAACATATATAAACAAATAATAGAATTCAATGGGAAAACAAACAGTATAAGCTGATTAAAATGAGCAGGGGATCAAATAAAATTTTTACAGAGAAGATATACAGGTGGCAAAAAAAAAAACAAATGAAAAGATGCACTATATCATGTATCAGTAAGGATATTCAAATCAATAAGGCAATGAGATTTTAGTTCACACAAAGAGAATGCCTATTGTCAAAATGTCAAGCCCAGGATGTAGATATAAAGGACTCTAGGGTACTGTTTGTGAGAATGTAAATTGTTATAAAGAATATGGGAAAATTCTCAAAAAAATAAAAAAATAGAACTACCATATGATCCATTAGTCTCAACTCAGCATATTTTACAATAAATATGAAAACACTAACTCAAAAAGACACACATCCCTATGTTCATGTAACACTACTCATGATAGTCAATATACAGTGTCCAAAGATAGATGAATATATAAAGAAGATATTGTATATAGAGACTATTGATAGCCATAAAAAGGATGAAATTTTGTCATTTTTGTAACATGAGTAGACCTTGAAAGACTATGCTAAGTGAAATAATTAAGTAAACAAATACTGTGTTATTTCACCATTTGTGAAACATGAAAGGGACCAAAACAAAAGTAAGCCCTTAAACTCTACTACAGAGTCTAAGTGGTTGACAGAGGGGTAGTGGGGTTGGAAATGAGTGGAAGGGACTGATTGGTCAGTGGAGTGTGGTGACTATTCAAATGGTTATAGGGATGGTGAATAAATACAATCTTGGAAGTCATACTTTGTTGTCAACTAATGTTAATTGGAAAAAGAGAGAGATGGCACAATAGCATATGAGAAGTTACATACCCACAATCATATGTCTCTAGATATTACAAAATTTAAAAATATTGAGATATTATATGTATTAGGTAGTGAAGCCCAAAATTTGCTGAGAATGTGAAGCAAAAAGAACTCATATCATTGTTAATGGTAATGTATATTATATATGTGTGTGTGTGCGTGTATGTGTGTGTGTGTGTGTGTGTGTGTGTGTGTAATGTAGCAATCCTGACTGAGGCAGTAGAAATTAAAATAATCATTTAAATTAATTTTAAAAACAATAATTTAGTTTTAATTTGTTTTTCATTTATTGATTAATATATTTTTCTTACATTGTTGTCTCCACATAGTTTTCCCACCACCGTAACACATGTGAACTTTCACCATGATCCCTTGTGTTCATCCCTCCCCTGATTTTACCCTCCCTCCTGTTGTATGCTTCAGTTCTGTTAACAGCTTGCTAGAAAAAACAATAATTTAAGAAGCAATCACTTGTTTGCAAATATTCTGATAAACAGACATGAAAAAGGCAAGAAGAGTTAAAAGTTAGTAATGCAAAGAGGACTCTCCTAAATTAGTGGTAACTGCTGGTCCTGATAATATATCTCTGAAAAGTGGTGTGATATGGGCATCAAATTAAACCAATTTAAGATTCTTATTATCTCCATGCTCTGATTCGGAAGACTTCAGATTTTGTTGTGTGTCACTAGGGACTTTTGCTCAGAGTAGTGGCCCTTCCAACTGTAAGAATGGGTGGCTACCAGGAACTCACCAGACCGGGTCCCATCAGCTCTTCATCACACTCTCCCATCTTTGTCAAGAAATTCATTTCCTTCCCCATTTTAATGTCAATTGACTCTTAGGCTTAGAGTGTTGACTATATTGGCGATTTTACTCAAATAGTTCATATCCTGGTTATATACATTTGGCTTGAATTTTAAGCAAACTTTCTACTCTAGTAGAAATTAATACTTTAGAGACCCATGCCTGATATAACAATGCAAAACAATGCAGGCATTTTGGAAGGTAGTTTTGATAGGGTGCATCTACCCCTCTGGGTGTCATTGTCTCTTGTTTAGAATTACAAATTTTAAGGAGGACACACTAAAATGTAAGAATGTCCTTGATTAGAATCTCTTTTCAGAAAGATACAGGGGGAAGAAGAAGCAAAACAGATTTTTTTTCTTGTAATGTGATAACTTGGGAGCTTTTCCTGGGAGCTATTCCTGGAAGACAGGAAAACAGAAATGAGAAAATATATAAAGGGAACTGAAACAAAGAGAGGGTTTCTGTCATTTGTAAGATGAGCAATTTTGGTCATGGACTTTGGAGGATGAAGATGTGAGCTATGTTAATTTATTGTAACAAATTCAGCATGAGTGTAACATGATTCTATTTGAGAAAATTGGGTATAAGATAAATGGGAACATTGTGTCTTTACAATCTTTCTGTAAATATAAAATTGTTCTAAAGTTAAAGAACATTAAAATTTAAAAATAATTCAACTTAAAAGTTAAAAAAGAATATGTTGTCAAAATAACTCAAAGTATGCAAACTTAGTATTACAATGAAGAACAGAAAAAATGATAAAACAAGAAAAAAGTCATAATTTTTATTTTCTTGACTTTATTTTTTTATTTGAAAAATTCATTTTATTGATTTGTCACATTTGGGCATTAATTGATCCCTCCTCCTCCCTCCGTATCCCCCCTCTGTATCCCCCCTCCAATCACTCCATCTCCCATTTTTCTGCGATTTGTTGATTGGTTAAGTTGATGTTCAGTTGTTGATTGTTTGGCCCGTTGTTCTCTTCTGATATCTGGTAAATGTGTTTTTTTTTTTCTTGTTTTTGTTTTTGTTTTTGCATATATATGTATATTTATATTTATATTACATTAGTTCATTATTGTGTACCCCGGGGCTTTTCCACTTCACTAACATTTGTTAACTATCCTGATCTTTTGTACTCTTCACCTCCCCCACCTTCTCTCTCGCTCCATGGTTCAGTCTCATTGGTTGTTTTCATTTTTTCTTATTTGTTTTTCTCTATATCCATCATATAAGTGAGACCATCCTGTACTTCTCTTTTTCTTTTTGACTCATTTCTGCTAATATGAGTATTTCTAGTTCCATCCAGGTTGCTGCAAATGACATGTTTGTCCTCCTTGGCGGATGCGTAGTATTCCATTGTGTATATGTACCACATTTTTTTTAGCCAATCATCTATTTGGGGACATTTGGTTTGTTTCCAATTCTTTGCAATTGTAAACAGGACTGCAATGAACATGCACGTACATATGTCCTTTTGAATTAATGTTTTCATGTCCTCTGGGTAGATTCCTAGTAGTGGGATTGCTGGATCGAATGGTAAGTCTGTGTGGAGGATCCTCAAACAATTGAAAGTCATAATTTTTAAATTAAAGATTAATAAAGATTTAATAAATAAATATTAAAGTTAAGGAAATTCTAGCAAAATGGACTACAGTAGAAATTCACATCCACAGGCACTTGAAAATGAGAAGCAATTTATAAAATGAAGGTGATGATCTATAAACACCATTTGACAGAAAATTAAACAACAAATGAACTAGTTACACCCTTGACTAAATATGACCTTAATAAAAAAATAATTACAAAGACAAAAAAAACTATGCTTTATTATAATTCTTTATAATTGTCAATGCTGTATTACAACGTTCATTAAGAAATTTAGCAATTTAATATGGTGTTCAATGCTGCTATTATGTTATTAAATGCTACTGTTATGTTGCTAAAGAAAGTTAATAAGCCACTTAATATTTTATAAAATATAAATACCATATTTGATGAGTTCACATGGGAATAATATGAAATATTTTTTAAATGTTAATACTTTTAATTTCCAAAAGTGTGAAAAATGATATTCACTTTAGTTCCAGGAAGAGGACGTAAGACTTAAGAACTTTTAAAATAAGCTAGCAAAGTTATTATTGAAAGTTAAGAGGAAATGCAAGCATCTTTTGTTATTGTTGTTGTTTTGTTTCACTTATTTTATAAAGTATAAAATCAGCAGAACCAAAAGAAGTAAGTCTGGTGGTTACATTGTGTAATGGCTGGGGAAAGCAATAAAAGGGCTTTTAGGTTGCAGATAACATTCCGATGTTTCAGGATAAACTTTACCTTTCATAACTCCCATTTTTAAAGTTTTAATGTTTTCTTTGTTGTATACAACAAGATGGGATCTCTGTCCTTTGTTTTTCTTGTTTCATGAACAATTATTTTTCTTTGATTTTATTTAATTGCATATGTGTATATTTTTAAGATCAAGGTTCTCTCACCACCTTGTCACCGTGAACCACCATCTTAATCTCTTGTGTCCATCCCTCCCCTGATTTTACCCTCTCCCCCACTCTTGCTCTAGGCTTATTTCTACTAACAGTTACTTGGGTTTAAGTTTTACTTGTCCTTTGTTTGCTTGCTTTCTCTATGTCCCAAATAGAGTTGGGATAATTCAGCATTTCTCTTTTTCTTTCTGGCTTCTTTCTGCTAGCATGATTCCTTCTAGGTACATCCATGTTATCACAAATTCATCAAATCTGTCTGTTTTGGTTATGGAATAATATTTCATTGTGTAAATATACCATAACTTTCTGATCCATTGGCCTGTTTTATAGCATTTGGGTCATTTCTATATTCTGGTTACTGTAAATAGTGATGTTATAAACATATGAGTATAGGTATCTTTTTGAACTAATGTTTCCATGCTCTGTGGATGGATTTGCAGAAGTGGAATTGCTGGATTGAATAATAATTCCATTTTCAGTCATTCAAGGGGTCCTCCTCACAGCCTTCCATAGTGGTTGGACCAGTTTTCATACCTACCAGCAGTGTAGGAGTGTTCCCTTTCCTCCACAGTCACACCAGCACTTGTTATTGCTTATTTCTCCACAGTCACACCAGTACTTGTTATTGCCTGTTTGCTTATATATATATATATATATATATATATATATATATATATATATAAGTGGTATGTATATATATATATGTGGTATATATATATATATATATACCACTTTTACTGGTGTAAGGTGGTATCTTGTTGTGGTCTTGATTTGCATTTCCCTGACTATAAGTGATGTAGAGCATTTTTTCATAAGCCTATTGGCCATTTGTATTTCTTCTTTTGAGAAGTGTCTTTTTAGCTCTTTTCCCCATTTCTTGACTGGGCTTTTTGATTTGTTTTTGCTAAGTTATATGAGTTCATTATGGATCTTTTTTGATATCAGATCCTGGAAGCCCAAACATCTTCACTGTAAACATTTTTGTGGCATATTCTCTGAATCTTAAGAAAACTGAATTTATACTCTAGATTATTTTATCTTTGTTATAAAGTTGTAGTGGTCAAGCAATGTTAGATGTTAATATTCAAGGAAAATATGATGTGCTATATGTTCATCCCTATTTCTCCCTGCCATCTCCCTTCTCCTCCTCTTCTTCTCCCTTTCTCCCTCCTTCTGTCTCTGTCTCCCTCTGTCTTTCTCATGGCCCCCCACACACACCTCAACCTGAAAGACTTAATCTCACTCTACCTTATTGATTAAAGAAGGACCAGTGGATCAATTTTTAATTTGATCCTTTTTTTTTTAGTGAAACTAATATCACTTTTGATCATTAGATGGCATCAAAGAGCAATGTACTATGTTCAAATGAATAAATTGAAGTAAAATATTTAACAGACTGTTTTAAATAAACAGCAACTCTTTCAGGATTTAAGTACTATAAATCAGATTTTTTCAAAAATCCCTGAAAGATAAACTCAATTCTAAATTTGACAACTAAATATATAACTTACTATATGAATCTTACTATCTTAATATGAATTGCTGTAAACATTTCTATCATCAGGTCATAGGTCAGTCCTAAACACAAAAATTATTAGATCAAATACATGAATTTGTTCTTGTCATGTCCTTTGTCTGTTCTTTTGCATTTATGGCAATACTATGGGATTAGTATTAGGGAAAACTGGACAGTCATATGAAAAAAATTGAAACTGGCACTTATCTTACACCATAAGCATAAATAAGCCCAAGTTGGATCAAATATTTGGATATAAGACCATAATCATAAACTCTTAAACATCTTGAAAAAAAAAAACCATAGGTAGCATAATCCTTGACATTGAACTTGGTGATAACATTTAAGACCTTACTCTAAATAAAAAATAAATAAGCAATACTATATCAAGCTAAATGGCCTCTGTCCAACAAAGAAAACTGGAAAAAATGAAAAGGCAACCTATCCACTGGAAAAAAAATATTTGCAAATCATGTATTTGATAAGGAATTAGCATTAAATATATATAAAGAACTTATGCAATTAAAAAGAATAAAAGAATCTTGCTGAAAGTCAATTTAGGGCCTAAGCAGACTTTTTCCCTAAAGAATACATACATATAGCCTAAAGGTCCATGAAAAGATACAAAATACCACTAATCATCAGGGAAATATAATCAAAATTGCAATGGTATACCAACTAACACCTGTTAGAATAACTTATTTTCAAAAAGACAAATGACTAATGATGGCAAATGATGTGGGAATCAAAGGAAGACTTTGACACTGTTCACAGCAATGTTAACTAGGTTTATCACTGCTGAATGCAGAATGGCTGTTTCTCAAAAAATAAAACTACAGTATGGTTCACTTCAAAAGATTTTCATGAGGAAAGTGAAACTCATTTGAAAGTGACATCTTTCCGATACTTAAAAGCACATGGTAGCATTATTCAGTATAGGTAAAATGTGCTAACAATATAAATGTGCATTCATCAATGAATGAGTAAAGAAAATGTATACACACGTGATTGATTATTATTCAGTACTTAAGAACATAAGAAATATACCTGGCCATGTAGGATAACATGGATGGGAACTGAAGGATGTTTTGCTGTTTAAAGTAAGTTTGATATATAAAGGTAAATCTGTACAATCATATAAATAGCATCTAAAATAGTTCAACTCACAGAAACATAGCATGGAAGTAGGTGTTTGGGACTGGGAGAATGGAAAATGGGAATATGAGGATAAAATATAGAAGTTTCAATCATACAAGATAAATAAGTCTTAGAGATGTATCGCACAGTGTCTATTGCTAGCAATGCTGCATTGTATCTCTAAGGTTTGCTAGAGAGTAGTTTTTCTATTAAGTGGTGCTCTCCCACATATCTACATCTAAAATAGTAAGAGCAACAACACTAATAAAGGTAGAGAAGAGAAACATTGGGAGCTGAAGGATTTATCTATGGAGTTGATAGTGGTGATATTTCATGGGAGTCTAATTATTCCTAACCTCATCAAGCTGTATATGTTCAATGTACTTCTTTTATAGGTCAATCTTATCCCAATAAAGTAGCTTAATTAATAAAAAATAAAAATATGTGTTATTTTAAACCCCCTTTCTGGAAATTTGTTACTACAGCAATAGGAAAGTGACAAAGGCAGTATGGGAGTATGATAAATAACATGGCTTTTGGAATCCAATGGACCTGAATATAAATTTTTTCAATTAACAATTTATTAATTGTGTCATTTGAGGCAATTAACTTGATTTATTTTGATATTGTGTTCTTTATCTTGACATAATGATACTTGATTCAACAGTCTTGCGTAAACATTCATTAACTAGTAGCCTCGTGATTTCATGCAAGCTGAATGGATCAGAATTTCTTTTAGTATAGGATATTTCAAAATTAGAGTGAGACTGCCTACATGATCTTTTTGTCCTTTGAACAAACACCTAGTTTTGCCAAAGCAAGCTTCTTCTTGTAATCATTGTCCTAAGACATTATATGTTTTCCTTTAGAAATGCTGACATATTAAAATACTAATAGCACAGATTTGCAATGGATGCAAGACATTTTATTAGGAAGCAAGATAAATATCAGTATCATGGATTCTCGTGTATCTCTTCCTCAGATATGCTGGAATCCTATTTCCCAGTAACCCAGAAGGTGACTTTTTTGGAAATAACGGTCATTGCAGAAGTAATTAGGTAGAATGGGGTCATCATGGAGTAGTGTGGGTCCTTATAGAGAGAAACAAAGAAAGAGAAGACAGTAGACAAAAGAACAGAGGTTGTACAATGCATCTAGAAAGATAGAAATGGCCAGGATTGCCAATAAACGCCTAAGTAGGAAGAGGGAAAGAATGAATACACCTTAGAGAATTCTGAAAGAGCAATGTTCTGCGCTTAGAACAGTGACACAGAAACTTCTATTATTATGCACATTTTAGGGGACTTACTTATGGTAGCCCTAGGAAATGAATACAATAGCATATTAATTGTATGTTTGATAAATCAATTTATTATGCACAATAATTTTTAATTAACAGAACTAGCAGGAAAAAAATCAAAAGGTTCAGAGAATACAATCATTAGTGCTTAAGAATACCAATATTGTATCTCAGATATAAATTTTTCTTGTAAAAGTATTTGACCTAATTTTGAAAAACTGGGTATTATCGACAAGCCAAATTATTTTTCAGTTTCAATGTAATAGATTACTAATTAAGTTAATGTCCTATATTTTTTATTACTCTATAAAACATGCTTATAAAATAAAAACACAATAGATGCAATATGGGTCTTTATTTTTTTAATTTTCCTAGATGGTCAAAGGATTTTGAAACAAGGAGATTCATAAGAAAAAGGAAAAAATTATTTCATAAATTTGAACTATAGATTTTGTCATTGCTGCTGACCTCCTGCTTTTCCATTTCTGAGTAACAGCTCAGTATATTCCTTGGTGCTGAGCAAATACTCACATGCCCATTGGTTGCCAATCAGTTCTGCCTTGTCAAATGATAATCATACATCTCACTTCAACAGGCACCAAACTCTACTTGTCCCTCATCAGAGCTCTGCCCACCCCAACTCCTCTTAGGTATGGTCTACACCTTTCACCCATATTTATCTCCCTAAATAATGTCTTTACATGTCATTTTTTGATGAATAGCTTCAGCTATTACCTAGGGAGTCTAATTTTTACACTTCACTCAGGCATTCACGGCAACAAGAGTACAACTGGAGTAAATTTCCTTGCCACTTACTATAACTGAGATATTTTGGATATATTGCGATTTTTCTATAGAAGGCAATTTTATCTTTAAAATTATTACTTTATTTTTCAATTTACTTTTATTTACTTTATTTTTTATTGAAATATTTATTTAGTTATTTACCTATATTGAGACTATGTCTTGCTATTTTTGCCTGTGGAACCACAGCCTCACATTGCCCATGGTACCGTGGACTCAAGCAATCCCCAGCCTCAGCTTCCCAGGTAGCTAGAATTACAGGCACACACCACCACACCCAGCTATTTTTTGGGGGGGGGACGACTAAGTCTCCTGTGTTGCCCTGGGCAGAACTTGAACCACGATCCCAGACCCTGCCGTGACTCCACAAGCTGTCGCTTACAGGCACGCACCATTGTGCCTGGCTATTTTTAATGAAGTATTTAATCTTCCACAGTTTCCTAAAGATTTAAGAATCTTTTTGATAATATTGCCTTTAAAAAGTAAATTGATAATATTTGCCTTATTTTCTTGTTGATATTATACATTAAAGAATTGTTTTCTATGCTAAATAATCAT
>PVHY01028830.1:0-14862 GCA_004024945.1 Uropsilus gracilis | reverse complement strand
GCCTAACTTTTGCACGGCCTCTTTCAGACACAAATCAAACTCAGCAAAGCAAACTCCAACACGGAGTTCAAATCTGCAAACTCCTTAACTGCTTTCAGCACACATGCTGCCAGTCTGGGTCAGCCGAGGGTTGAAGGCCCTCGGTGGCCACGTGGCCAAGCTCACATGGCTCACATCTTTACAAGATGGCCGATTCCCATCTCTCCTCCACTAAACCTCTCTCTCTATCCAGTCTCCATATTCGAATCTGCATCGAATCCTTCTCTTTGTTTGCACACCCTTTATATACCCTGATTTCCCGCCTTCCAGGAAATCTGTTACACTTCTTTCTTCCCCCTGCATCCCCCTAAAGGGAAATTCCAGCTAAGGTCATTTTCCCATTTTAACATTACCTGTCCTTAAAACCTGCAATCCCAAACAGGAGACAGTGGGGGGGGGGCACACCCTATCACAGCCACTTCATAGGCTGAAGCTTACAGGCACGAGTCACTGTGCCTGGCGAGCTCTGGGCTTAAAAGCTGGAAGAATGTTGTGATCAATGAATCATGTCAGCCATGGACACAGAAAGGGTAGTGGTAGTATGTAAATCCCATATGGCCACTGTGTGGATGCTAAGGAATTCAAAGAATCACTCAAGTTTTTAATGTCCTAAGAAACTTTTCCATGTTTCCAGATACTGGCTTCCCCTGGGGAATGGGGATAGAATTCTTGCCTCTTTTCCACACAGCCTACCTGCCCTCAGCAGACTCCTGGGATCCAGTATCTAAACCAAATCCAAGCTGGGCATGGCGACATGTGCCTGTAATCCCAACTACCTGGGATGCTGAGGCTAGGGATCACTTGAATCCACGGGTTCGAGACAACCCCAGGTAACATAGTGAGACCTAGTCTCAAAAACAAAAAACAGAAAAACCCAATTTAACAGTTTAGATGTTGTACTTTCTCTACAGTGTCCCATCAGTTTCTCCCCACGTCAGGTTCCAAACAGAGCAACCCTGGTGAACTTGGGAGGGAGGAGAGTCTGCAAGGAAGTATGCAAATACTCAGACTAGCAGCCATTCCTCCCCAGTCCAAGCCGGTACATTTGAATATTAAATGGTCCTAGCAACTGAATGCAAATGAGCAATTTGGATGACAATTGGGCCTCAGCCCAGGGTCCAGGGTCCAGTCAGCCCACCCTGCAGGTGAGAAAGAGCAGTGCGTGTGAAGGATTCAACTAAAATATTTATTTATTTTATTTTAATTTAATTTTGTTTGGAGACTAGGTCTCACTATTTTTTGCCTGGGAAACCGCAGCCTCACATTGCCTGGGGTACCACAGACTCAAGCAACCCCCAGACTCAGCTTCCCAGGTAGCTGGGATTATAGGCTCATGCCACCACACCCAGCTATTTTTTTGGGACTAGGTCTCTTTTATGTTCCCTGAGAGAGTCTTGAATCTGGGACTCAAGCGATTCCCAGTACCAGCCGTGCTCCATAGGCTTGCACTTAAAGGCACATGCCACCCTACCTGGCTTCAACTGAAATATTTAAAGTCGACCCCAGTTCTGGCATGAGGGCTCTGTGAAGGAACCTGGGCCCAGTAAGGTGACACAGGCTAGGGGTGGGCTCAGTCAAAGGGGAGAATCTCTGAAAAAGAGATGGGGACTCAGTGATGAGGGAGGAAGTTGGAGAGATTGGAGTTCACTGCAAGGGGTGTGAGGGAGGGAAGAGGGACCTCAGGAATCTGTGGTGTGATGCTCCTACCATCCCTTTCTCCCTCTCCAGTCCTGGAGGCCTGCCAAGGACCGTTCACTTGAAGGTAAGGGGTGGTCCCCAAGATCCCTGGATAGGGTCACACAATATTCAAATGCTTTTCTAGAAGTTGCTTCTAACCTGTAGGACCCCAGAGGTGGGAGAAACCTCCCAGGAAATAAGAAAACCTGGGAGCCTTGTTAAAACCTGGGAGTCTTGCTCTCTCACCATCTATGGCCCCAGGCCAGAACTCCCAGGAGCTCACTCCTCCAATGAGCACCACCCCTTGGAGATCCCCCTGTCTCCCTCCCAGAGGGGGCACAAGAAACTGCAGCCCAAGGACCAGTGGTGTGTCATGCAGCCTCATCACCATGCCAGACACATCCTTATCTTCCTCATGGCCCAGGGCACAGGTCAAGCGATGGAGGAGCCAGAGGCAAAGGGATCTGTAAGTGCCTGGAAGGAGAGCCCAGCTAAGGGCCTTCTTGGTCAGCTTCCATGGTGGCACTCAGCCTGCTCTGCCAGCGGGGCGGATGTTGAGATGATGCCGCAGGCAGAGGCAGCTCCCCCTCTGGCCTGCCAAGACTGGAGCCAGAGGCTGGAACACAAGAGCAGGCACCCTTCCCACCCTGATCCCCTGAACAACAGCGGCACTGTGCAAACCCCTTCCACCCCCCCACCCTGCCCTGACGCCAGGATGGGGTCAGGCAGGGCCACCCATGGAGCTCAGACACCAAAGGACACCTGGCTAAGAGGGAGCAGGGGAGAGAGGCTGGAGATCCAGGTTCAGCGATTTATAGTCAGACCTGAAAAGAGGGATCTCTTAGCCCCCTGAATCTGGAATAGCAGGAGCGGTCAGGACACAGAGAATCAGGCCCTTGTGAGGGAAACCCAAGCCCACAGGCACAGAAAGGGGGATGTAGAGGTGATTCTGGAGTGCCCCAGACAAGGACCCAGGTCCCATTGCACCCCACAGAGCTCCCACGGCTCCATGACTGACGTCACTCACCTGTTCGTCAACACAGTCACTGCAACTCAACTCTGCCATGCCTGTGTTAGGCGCTAGGGGCAGAGAGGCAAAAAGGCACTATTTGCAAAAGCATGGGAGCAGCTGAAATCTGGGTCTGAATTCAAAGGGATTGTTTATGTTTATGCCTCACCCGCCCACAGTCCTTTCTAAGGGTTCTTACATCACCATACTCTGAGCTGAGGGATTCAATTGCTTGGCCACTAACTGAACCAGAGGTGGTCTCAGGGTCTGGCCCTCTCTTAACTGAAAGAGACCAGCCGTCTGGGGGAAGAGGGGCATCCTAGCCACCTTCCCGGCCCCTGAATTTGGGTACTGAAGTGGTCTGACTGGAGACTGCCCTCCAGGAACCACTCACTGAGCTAAGCAGAGCCTCTCTGGGGAGCGAGGGAGAGACACGGAGGAAGCTGTGAGCAGTAGCAGGAGGCTGCAGAAAGCAAATGTAGCAGGCTTACCAAGCAGCAGATCATGCAGGGAGACCAAAGGAAGGCCCAGAGTGGCTCCGCATCTGTCACTGCTGCGTGTCAGGCTGGGGACACAGGTGCTGCAGCCATCACACAGGTGGGACATCCAGGTCAGGGAAGGAGCTTCCTGCTTCATCAATGCTTAGGGAGACCCCTGAGGCCTGCCTCTCTCCCCATGTGGCCTCAAGGCAACTGTTTCTCCTACAGAATGGGGGCAGAGGTTCTCGGGTCCCCATCATCCAGAAGCACCAGGGCATCTGGCCTCCCAGCTGAAGTCAACCCTAGGACACGGAGGGGCCCTGGACTTGGTGAAGCCCAAGGGTGAAAGTCAAGTCCTGCCTTTGCTTTGTGTCTGCCCCCCAGAGCCAGCCGAAAACATGGGAGGAAAACCTACTGCTGCAAAGGCTGTTGGGAAAATGAAACGAGACAGTATGTGGTCTTTCCAGCCTCCTCCAGGGGCCCACCTTCTGGCCCTCATCTTGTTTCCACTGCTTTCATCCCTATTCCAGAAGGGTATTCAGGACTTCCATGGATCTGGGACCCTTGATGCCAACCAGACTCTGGCAGGCTGTGGTGGGAACCCAAGCTACCTCTCCCAGAAACTGGGTGCTGATCTAAGGGGAGCCTCCAGGGGTCAGAGGTCAATGGTTGGTGGAATTCCTAACGCTGACCAGCTGGTGGAGAGGTTGTTCAAGCTCGGACCCATTTACTCATAGTTTCCCTTAAACCAGAGTTCAGTCAAGGGCAGGGGACCATGAGCAGGGAGCAGAACTCGACTGGAACAGGAAGTCCTGGCAGGCTGTCATTAGGCTCACATGAGTCTGTGTCACCTCAGTGATGGGTGTGAGGCCTCACGGGGATGTCTCGAGGCCCACTCCTGATTTCTACCCACGTCTCATCATCTTTCCACCTTTTTCCAGAGGTCTAGAGGCCGGTCAGTCCTGCACTGGACCCCACCCCATGTTTCTGCCTCTAGGAGCATGAGCTCCAGGGACCTGGCCTCAGATCCTCATTCAGTTTGTTTTTTTTTTTTTTTTTTTTTTTTTGAGACTAGGTCTTGCTATATTGCCCAGGGAACCGCAGACTCTCGTTGCCTGGGGTACCCTGGACTCAAGCAATCCCCAGCCTCAGCCTCCCAGGTAGCTGCGATTACAGGCAAGCACCACCACGCCCAGCTATTTTTTGAGACTAGGTCTTGCTATGTTGCCCCAGGTGGGTCTCGAACCCGCAAACTCAAGCGATTCCCACTCTCAGTCTCCCGCCCTAGGCTGGGATTAAAGCCGCGCACCACCACCTCATTCAGTCTTGACAGTGTAACCCCGGCAGCTGCCGCACATCTTCAAGGGAGACAGAAGTGAACAAATGACGTGCGAAGGGCTGAGCAATGACTGAGGGGCACCCCAGATGCCAGTTCCCTTTCTCCTTTACAGGGCCAGAGCCCTGACCGGGGCGATCGATGGGGCTGGAGAAAGCTAATCAATGAGGAGTCATGGGCACGTGTCCCATGCACATGTCCACTGAGTGGCCTGGGGAAGGTCACTGTAGGGCTTTGAACCCTGGGTTTCCATCTGCCCAATGGGGTTACCCTAGAACATGCTGAGCTGATTAGCACCCCCTTCTGTGGTCCCAGAAGTGTCTAGAGGAAAAGATTGAGACTCACTTTGAATGGAAAGAGGGTAAACTGTGGGGGAAAATAAGTGGAAACTGGGCAAGAGAGAGACTGTCCTTAACGGTAGGAACCTGGGGGTAGGGGGGGTGAGAAATGGATAAAGAGGGTAAGTCAACCAGAAGGGAAGGGACACAGAGCCTAGGCTTTCCTCAAGGGTGGGAAAGTTTCACATCTCTATGAGTCAGGGATCAGGTGCAGGGAAACAGCTGGATGCGAACTGGCAAAGGGCAGAGAAAGGCCCCTGCTAGGGACTCAGTCACACACCCTGGTCCATGTGGTTAGGAAACCCCTCTAAGCCGGGCACAGTGGCCTGTAAACAACAGCTTATGGAGTCACGGCAGGGTCTGGGGATCGTGGTTTGAGTCCCACTGGGGGCACATAGCGAGACCTAGTCCTAAAAAGTAGCTGGGTGTGGTGGCACACGCCTGTAATCCCAGCTACCTGGGAAGCTGAGGCTGGGGATTGCTTGAGTCTGTGGTACCCCGGGCAACATGAGCCTGTGGTTCCATGGGCAAAAATAGTGAGACCTAGTCTCAAAAAAAAAAAAAAAAAAGGAACCCCCTCTAGACTGACACCCACGCATGCATGCACATATGCACACACACACACACACACAGGCCTGTCATCAGGTATACTCCTTCACCCACCCCTGCAGCCACCCTCCCTCCAGCCAACTAGGCTCAGTCCTTTCTCTCCACCCACTTCCCACTGTCCTCTGGGGCCCAGAGGCCTCTCTGGAGCTTGGGGGAGGGGGGATGGGACTGGCTCACCCTGCTGATGTGGCAACTCAGCTCACCTGCAGCCAGGCCACACCCTCCATGAGAAAGGCTTAAAGGAGCAGGAATCCCCAGAGCTGACCTCACCAGGTCTCTGCCCTTGTTTCTCACACCTAGAAGCTAAGGCCTGGAGAGGGGTCAGAATGGGACTTGAACCCAGGACCCTGTTGTCAGGAGCCAAGTGGGGAGAGGATATTCTCTCCGGGCCTGGGGAGGACAGGCCTCCTGCCAGTATTGGCTCTTCCTCTTCCCCACTCCCAGCCTCCCTGACAGGCACTCCCTCGCTCTGGCAATGCTTCTTCTCTGCAGCCAGCACCACAGGCCCAGCCAGAAACCTGGGCATGTCACACACACACCCTCCAGCAGTCACTACGACCTGTTGAATCCATTTCCCAAATGTTTCTCAAACCTGGGCAAGAGGCAACCTGTGCAGTGGAAAGCCCAGCTCGTCTACTTCCCAGCTTTGTGACTTAGGGCAAGTCACCGTTTTTCTCGAGCCTCAGTTTCCTCCTCTACCAACAGGGTGATGATCACACCCACCTCCGGGCACTGAGCTGGCTAGATAGGGAAGTGATAGAGATAAGGCTGGAGGCCCAGGGACTTGGAACAGGGCAGTGGGTAACAGAAGACACACGAATGCGCTTCCAGGACACACCGAGTGGGGCCAGGTCACCTCCTGCTGGACCTTCTCTAGTCCTGCCGCCTGCCAGGGGCCCACAGGACCACCTCTTCCTCTTTAGTGTGATTTGCAGTTAGCTTTGCTGCCCCTGCCCCAAAGGTCCCAACAGCCCCACCCGAATGGCGAATGGCTATATTGTGGTGGGAGGGGACCTGGATAGAGGGTATGGACAGGGGACCATGGAGACACAGCTGGGCCCATGGTGTCATCAGTCCTATGGGGGAGATTCAGCTCAGCTCTGCTCCAGGAGCGCCCTTGTGTCCCTGGGTCTCCAAGTCTAGTTAGTGGGGGAGAGACTACCTTGGCCAGGTGATCCGAATCCAACGTCAAAGACAATCTGATCCAAGAATGGAGAAGACACTCTCTCATAGAAGTCCCAGACTAGCCAGGCACGGTAGCGTGTGCCTTTAAGTGCAAGCCTATGGAGCACGGCTGGCACTGGGAATCGCTTGAGTCAACGGGTTCGAGACCCGCCTGGGCCAACATAGCGAGACCTAGTCCCAAAAACTAGCTGGGTGTGGTGCTGCGCGCCTGTCATCCCAGCTACCGGGGAAGCTGAGGCTGAGGATTGCTTGAGTCTGGTACCCCAGGCAACATGAGCCTGCGGTTCCCTAGGCAAAAATAGCAAAACCTAGTCTCAGGGAAAGAAAAAAACAAAAAACAAGCCCCAGACTAGTCGGGGAGACATAACACTTCCCCTGGAGCCCCAGTCTGACAGGGAAAGTCACCCTTTTCTAGGGGCTACCAGGCTGGGGAAGAAGATACGCTTACTTTCAGGGGCCCGAAGTCCCTGAATGCAAACCCAGGATACAGAGGTGCCCAGACACAGATAGAGAAGCAGAAATGAGCACGGATGAGCTTGACTTGACACATGAGCTTCCGGCACGTGGCTGTGACTGTGTGTGTGACTGAGTGTGCCTGGAAGTGTGAACCTGTTCTATGACAGCATGGGCCTTCCCACTAAGGCTGTTGCAAAGACTCAGAGAGGTGACCCAGTGAATGATCCATTCACTGGACATGCATCCATTGGGCGCTCAAGTTGCTCTGGTTGTTTGGCTCGGCTGGGGACATGCCAGCACATGCACTGAACAGCAACCTATGCTGCGGCCTGTTCAGAGGAAGCCAGACGCTGCAGGAGTATAACGGAGGGACTTCTGGGAACAGTGATATTTATACTGTGTCCTGAGGAATAGATTTTAAAGCCCGGGAAAAGGGTGTTCAGGAAAAGGGAACAGCATGTGCAAAAGCTATGGACCTGGGGAGAGCCCAGAGAAAGGTTTTCTGGAAGAACCGATTACACGGGATTTTGGAGAAAAGGTAGGAAGAGAAGGAAGGGGTCAGTTTGAGGGTGGGTTGTAACCGGGAATTGCCAGAGGATAATTTTTTATTTGTTTGCTGGCCTGAGCCTGCATCTGGGTACAAAGGATTATGTCCAGAGGAGCCTGAGAGTGGGTCTGAGGTGAACAGGCAAGATCTACGGAGAGAAGCTGCGGGGTGGTGGTTTAGCCCTACCCCAGACTAGCCTCTGTACTGTGCTGGGAGAGACCCAGTGAGGGCCTGTGGGAGCCTCCACTTGTAGAGGGGATTTGGCAATAGCGCCCTCACAGGGCAGAGGTGACAATTACAGTAAGTGCACATAGCGGAGCTACTCTCCAAAGGCCTCTCTCCGGGAGCTCGTTTATTCCACCCAAGAAGAAATTGCGGTATTTCCTGTTTTGAAGTTGAGGGGGCTGGCTCTGAGAGAACCCAGGCCACAGAGCGAGCGTGAGGTTGAGCGATCTGCACTGGAACCCGTGTCTGAGACTAAATCTGACTTCTTGCCATAAGCTGAGAGACTCCTAGAATGCGAACACGCCTTTTAAAAATAGGTAACAACTAGTTAGCGATGTGTCTGGTGCGATTACTATTATTATTTATTACCGTTATGCTGAAAATAGCCTTGATCCAGCTAGGGCTCAATTCTGAAAACTCCGGGGCCAGGCGGCCCCGCGTGGCCGTGGTGCGAACTACAATTTCCCCCGGGCGCGGGGTCGATTTGGTGGCGCCCCCTGGAGGCATCTCTGTATATTGCCACGAAAGCCCGACCACTGGGCAAGTGGACCTTGGCATTCTTGGTCAGTATCAGTTCCAGATACTAGGGTTAGTGAAGAGAAGGAGGGAGGAAAGAGTGAGAGTAATACCAAGCAAGCAAGAGGTTCCTCCATACCGCCCAAGGAATTGACTGGACAAAACTAACCACATTCTGTCATTGAATGCCCACCCACTGCATTTCCCAGTGAAATCTTAGAGGTTAAGTAACTTGCCCAGACATGCAGAATTGGATTTGAACCCAAGTCTGAGGCTCTTCCTAGGACACTCCAGGATAAATCCAAGGAGGAAGAGACCACAGACCCTCACTAGACTATAAACCTCTGAAGGTCAGGTATAACCATAACCACCATGGTTTTTTGTTTTTGTTTTTTTGAGACTAGGTCTTGCAATTTTTGCCCGTGGAACCGCAGGCTCTTGTTGCCCAGGGTACCACAGACTCAAGCAATCCCCAGCCTCAGCTTCCCAGGTAGCTGGGATTACAGGCACGTGCCACCATGCCCAGCTATTTTTTTGGAACTAGGTCTCACTACAGGCCCCAGGCAGGACTCGAGCCGCGATCCCTAGCCCTGGCCGCTTCATAGGCTGAAGCTTACAGGCACGAGCCACCGTGCCTGGCCCTGATAACCATGGTGATGAAAAAGAATTCATCCACGGATAAATATTGAATTTGTGTATTGAATTTGGAGCACCACTTCCTGCCGGTATGACTATGGTGGAACCTATGGTGGCACATATGGGGATCCCTATGGAGGCTCACTCCTATAGTGGACCTGTTACTGGGGTGCTACCCCCCTTTTAATTTTTGTCACTAAGACTTGTCCTGCCTGTATGCAAGCAACTGCCTAGAGATCAAACTTTAGTGATAAGGATAAACATAGAGGTCTATTTACAAATAAATGAAAAGCAAACTATATGAGTCTAATAGCCCATACCCTCACAAGTATCCCAAACAGAAAGGAACCCCACTTCTGCTTCCTTGGGTTGCTATGGGGTTTACCTCAGTTCTAGTGTACCTCAGTCTGAAGTTGCCAAGTTACATCCTTGTCTTTTGGTTCTTTGTCACTCCAATCCACTTCAGGTGAATTCCCCAACACGAGGTTCAGCTTGGGTCTATCCAGGTTGCACAGTGGCTCAACACTCCATCAGATTGCCTCTCCTCCACCTTCACACAGCTCCTGACCCTTTGGGGATAGAATGCCAGGAGAGCCCCAGAAGACTTAGCTTCTGGTTCCTTTTCCTTTTCCTCCAGGTGCCAAAACCTCCAAGATCTCTGAACTCCCCTCTGCTCTCCTTCCCAAAAGTCTGTGTAGTCGTCCCCCCCACCCTGTTCCTTTTTATCTTCTCTCTCCCCTCCTGAAAACCAGAGGCTCAAATTTCCCCTCACACAACTGCCTGGTCATTCATTTTTTTCTTCCCCAACCAGGCCTTGAAACAATAGCCCAGGAGTGCTAGTTTTGCATATTCACCAAGGCTGTTCAAGATTTGCAACAAAATAAAAGAAGAAAGCACCCTATCTGGCCTAGGACATTTTTAACTTCTGTGTTTTTCAGACACAGCTAATAGCAGCAATGCCTAAATTTTATGAACAAAAACCGCTACCCATGTTGGGATCACACTTCAGACCCTATGGGGAACCTAAGGAAAACGCTAGGTGGAACTTATGGAAAACTCTATGGTGGCATCTATGGTGGAACCTATGGGGAACCTTATAGTGGCACCTATGTGGATTCCTATGGAGAAACCCTATGGTGTCACCTATGGGAAACCCTATGGTGGACCCTATGGTGGTACCTTTGTGGGATCCCTGTGTGGAAACGATGGGAAACCCTATGGTAGCATCCATGATGGCTCCTACGTTGGTGGGATGTTGGGAACAAGGAGATAATGTGAAGAACTGCACAGCCAGGTGTGCGTCCGTGAGCAGGCCGACCTTCTGGAATGCCAGTGGGACTGGGTTGGTGCCAGCTGAATGCAGTCGGCCCACACGCTCATGGAAACAGTGCTTGTGTCCGAAATGGCCTTACAGTCTCCTGATAATGACTGTGTTTGAGAATTGGCTTATTATGAGGAACTATCCGGGAGAGCTGATACTTTCTCACGTTTCACCCATAACAACTGTTTGTCCTTGAAACTAATGAACGTTAGTGATCTTAGTGTAACAAGACCACGACATAATGATGAACTTCTTTTTTTTTGAGACTCAGTCTCGCTACTTTTGCCCGTGGAACCACAGGGTTCACGTTGCCCATGGTACACGGAATCAAGCAGTCCCTAGCCTCAGCTCCCCAGGTAGCTAGGATTACAGGCACGCGCCACCAGGCCCAGTTAATTTTTTGGAACTAGGTCTTGCTACGTTGCCCCAAGCAGGACTCAAACCCTGATCCCTGGTCCCCGCCCCAGCTTCCTAGGCTGCTGTTTCCTAGGCTGTTGCTTACAGGCACGCACCACCGTGCCTGGCCTATGATGAACTTCTAACACACTGTAATGATAAACTTCTTAATAAAAAGTTTCAGGGAGCAGGAGAGGTCAGAGCAGATCTGAGTCCCTCTCCCCAGCCTGCCCCGCTTTCTTTTGTCTCCTCTCTTCACTCTTGATTATCATCCACCTCATTAGGCTTTGGTGCTTGACCCACCTGGTCTGCGCCAGTGGAACCTATGAGGATCCCTATGGTAGACCCTATGGAGGCTTCTACAGGGATCCCTATGATTTGGTCAAGTGAGACACTTAACCTCTCTAAATCTAAGTTTTACCATCAGTAAATAAGTTGGTTTTTTTTTTTTGAGACTAGGTCTCACTGTTTTTGCCTGTGGAACCACAGGCTCACGTTGCCCGGGGTACCACAGACTCAAGCAATCCCCAGCCTCAGCTTCCCAGGTAGCTGGGATTACAGGCGCGTGCCACCATACCCAGCTATATTTTTTTGGAACTAGGTCTTGCTACGTGCCCCCAGCAGGACTCAAACCGTGATCCCTGACCCCAGCTGTGGCTTCCTAGGCTGCCGCTTACAGGCATGCGCCACTATGCCCAGTCTAGTAAATAAGGTTTTTTTTTAATTTTTATTTTTGCATATTTTACAATATATGATTGTATAACTGCTAATCCCCATGGGAATACCCCCCACACCACATCTCCCCTGGTCTCTTTGCCTCCTTTCTTTTTGTTGTTTATCCATGTTTAGCCCTTTAATCTTTTTTTTTCTTGATCCATTTCCTCATCCTTGGTGAGGGTGCGATTTCCCCGGCCTTGGTAGAACGTGCTGTTTATCATTCCTGTACTGCTTTTGGAGCACCTTTGGTCTTGGTGGGTCTCATCTCCACAGTTTGTGCCACATTTTGTTGCTCCTCTAGTCATGCTTCAGGTCTTTGGCTTTGGGGGCATGACTCCACCGTATATTTTGGAAGAGCAGATCCTCGAGGGGACAGCCATCAGCTGATGGTAGGTCTCCTCCCTTGGGGCTTTGCTGTGAGGCCACTGCCATTAGACAAGCCTCTTTTTTTTTTTTTTTTTGAGTCTAGGTCTTGCTATTTTTGCCTGTGGAACCGCAGGCTACTGTTGCCCGTGGTAGCACAGACTCAAGCAATACCCTGCCTCAGCTTCCCAGGTGGCTGAGATTACAGGTGCGCACCACTATACCCAGCTATATTATTTTGGAACTAGGTCTCGCTATATGCCCCCAGCGGGATCAAACCGTGATCCCTGACCCCAGCCGTGGCTTCCTAGGCTGCCGCTTACAGGCATGCGCCACTATGCCTGGTCTAGTAAATAAGTTTTATTACAGGCCTTGTGTCACAGAGTTGTTCTGAGAATTCACTGCAATAATGCAGATAAAATGCTCAGCTTTGCATCTGGCATGTAGTAAAAGCTTAAGAAAATAACTAATCAGGCTGGGCACGGTGGCACGTGCCTGTAAGCGGCAGCTTATGGAGTTGTAGCAGGGTCTAGGGATTGCGGTTCGAGTCCCGCCCTGGGCAACACAGCAAGACCTACTCCCAAAAAAATAACTGGGTGCAGTGGTGCGCGCCTATAATCCCAGCTATCTGGGAAGCTGAGGCTGGGGATTGCTTGAGTCTGTGATACCCTAGGCAATGTGAGCCTGCGGCTCCATGGTCAAAAATAGCAAAACCTAGTCTCAAAAAAAAAAAAAAAAAGAATATAACTAATCAGCCAGGCATGGTAGCATAGACCTATAATCCCAATTACCTGGGAGACTGAGGCTAAGGATCAGTTGAGTCTGCAGGTTTGAGACAACCCTGGGCAACATAGAAAGACCTAGTCTCTTAAAACTCAAAAAAGAAAAAAAAAACCTAATCATTTATGTATGTAGTCATTATTTACTGAAAATCAAGAGGCTAAGGACACAGCAGAGAAGAAATACAGCTATCAGTCTTGCTTTTATGGCTTCCTGGTCTCATGTCTGGTTAGCAAACACTGCAATGAATGCATGACGGAACAAAGGAATGAATGTGTGAAGAGACATGCTAAAGGAGTTTTAATCATTAAAAAAATGACAAATAAATAAAGTCAACTTTTAAAAGAAACCAAAGTTTGAAACATGAAGTAAATAAAACAATAATTCTTGGGCATTTGGACTGCATTGGGTACTTAACTAAATATTTGTTGTGTTTCCAGTTCATTCTCACAGCAAACCTGGGAGGGAAAATTTTTATCTGATTTTACAGAGAACAGAACAATCTCGGTGAGGCAGAGTGATTTTCCTATGTTACACAGTGAACAAATACAAGAAGGCTGTGGGACCAGCTACCTGGGAGGCTGAGACTAGGGGTCACTTGAGTTCGCAGGTTAGAGACAACCCTGGGCAACATAGCTAGATCTCGTCTCTAAAAAAAGAAGAAAAAAAAAAAGGCTGTGGGCTCAGTCTGCTGCGGGCTTGGTCTGCTGCCTTCCAGGCTTGGATTTGAACCCTGGCTCCCTTGAAACAGTGAACTTGGAGGGTTTGGGTTTTGTTTTTTTGTTTTTTGAGACTAAGTCTTGCCATTTTTGCCCATGGACCCGCAGGCTCTCGTTGCTCGGGATACCATGGACTCAAGTAATCCCCAGCCTCAGCTTCCCAGGTAGCTGGGATTACAGATGCGTGCCACCACGCCCAGCTATTTTTTTGGAACTAGGTCTCGCTACGGGCCCCAGGCGGGACTCGAACCGCGATCCCTAGCCCCGGCCGCTTCATAAGCTGAAGCTTACAGGCATGAGTCACCGTGCCCGGCTGTTGGAAGCTTTTCTGATTCTGGTTTGGGGTGGTGATTTAGAGAGATGATGTCCCCCAAATTCTCTGCCAAGAGCTCATCTTCCCAGGGCTTAGTCCTTCCCTGAGGGTCTCAGTGGGACACACAGGAACATTCAAAGCATTTCCCAGAGAGGGGGAATGAAGGGATTCTGCAGAGGTGTGGGCAGGAAGGGTGATGCACCCTGGGGTTCACAACAGCAGGCCACAGTCCCTGCCCCCCACACCTGAAGGAACGGGGGGGGGGAGGCCCATTAAACACGTCTGGTGAGAACAGTACCCACGGATGTGGGTCACCCAACAGTAGCTGTGGTTTTCGGTGGGGTGGAGGTGCCCAAATCACAGTGGTAGGGAAGCATAAATATCCTGATCTCAAGCCAGGTGCGGTGGCGTGTGCCTGTAATCCCAGCTACCTGGGAGGCTGAAGCTAGGAAGCACGTGAGTCCATGGGTTCACGACAACCTCAGGCAACATAGTGAGATCTAATCTCTCTCATTTATTTATTTATTTTTTGGAGACTAGGTCTCACTATTTTTGCCCATGGAACTGCAGGCTCATGTTGCACAGGGTACCGCAGACTCTAGCAATCCCCAGTCTCAGCTTCCCAGGTAGCTGGACTGAGATTACAGGTGTGTGCCACCATGCCCAGCTATATATTTTTGGAACTAGGTCTTGCCCATGGAACTGCAGGCTCACGTTGCACAGGGTACCACAGACTCTAGCAATCCCCAGTCTCAGCTTCCCAGGTAGCTGGACTGAGATTACAGGTGTGTGCCACCATGCCCAGCTATATATTTTTGGAACTAGATCTTGCTACGTGCCCCCAGTAGGACTCAAACCGTGATCCCTGGCCCCAGCCACAGCTTCCTAGGCTGCCGCTTACAGGCATGCGCCGGCATGCCTGGCCAGTCTCGCTATTATTTTGCCCGTGGAACTGCAGGCTCATTTTGCCCAGGGTACCATGGACTCAAGCGATCCCCAGCCTCAGCTTGCCAGGTAGCTAGGATTACAGGCGCGCGCCACCACGCCCAGGTATTTTTTGGGACTAGGTCTCACTGTGCTGCCCCAGCCAGGACTTGAACCATGATCCCCAGACCCCACTGCGATTCCATAAGCTGTCGCTTACAAGCACGTGCCACTATGCCCAGCCTAAGAGATCTAATTTTTTTTTTTTCTTTTGAGA
>PVHY01028829.1:0-14865 GCA_004024945.1 Uropsilus gracilis | reverse complement strand
AAAAAAAAAAAAAAAAAAAAAAAAAAAAAAAAAATTTGAGGGCTGTAGACAGCAGTTAGGGAAGTGGCAAGGAAAGTACTTAATAGGGTTCAGGAATGGTATATGATGTGTGTAGTGTAAGTGAGTCAGGCCTTTTTCTTCTTTAGCCTGTATAGCCAGCACCTGGGATATTGTGTCTTTCCTATAAGTGTGTGATCCAGTGGGTGTGTGCCTGTGAAAATGTGCACACCTGGGCCTAGGAGAGAGAGAATAAAAGAGCAGAAAAAGCAGGAGCACGAAAAGAGATCAAGAGCATAAAAAGAGAATACCAGAGATAGCCCAGGGAGAGTGTGAAGATTTCTGGGGGGTTTAGGGGACTCCCCTGCTTCCCAGCCCCCCTTCCCCTGGCCCTGCCCTGCATTGTCTGTGTAACTTCTAGAAACAATAAAGAACCTGTACACATCAGTGAACCTGATTCTTACCCTACAATTGATGATGAGAATTGCTTACACTACAGTTGTGAGGATGGGATGTGTTAGCTGTTTTGATAACTAAGTCTTTGCAATAAAAACCTGTAAAGAAAGGCATGCTTGTTTGATGCTAGGCGTCCAGTGATAAGTGCAATTGCAAAGGGTGGTGCTGTAAATAAACCACCCGTTTTTTCAGATGACTTGTTCAAATTATGGATAATGAATCCAAAGTATATAAATAATATGGTTTGAAAGAATGTATGTGAGCAGGTTGAAGAAATGCTTTAGTATGTTTGATTGTTACCTTAATTGGTTTGAAGTGGATAAAGTAACAATTCTTTTAATATTATTTTGGGGATAGCACAGATTGCCACGAACAACATGATGACAGTGTCTAAGCAGTTTGTATTTGAATTACTTTATTTTGATAAATTAATTGATGGAAATATGTTAGTAAAAAGACACCTGTTACAATTATTCTATTAGACACCTGTTACAATTATTCTATTAGAATTGATTAAGGCTGAGATCAATGTAGGGCTTTTATAACCAAGGGAAGTCATGGGTGGAGGCCAAATTGGAATTTAACAGTTGCAGCTAGAAGTCCAACAAAAGGTAGATTATTTGGATTAGATATACATCCCTCCTCCAGAAAGGCAGGTTCCTTGGGTGGCAGTAAGTAGGTAAGTATGAGGAAGGGTCCTTTTTTTTTTTTTTTTGAGACTAGGTCTCACTATTTTTGCCTGTGGAACTGCAGGCTCTTGTTGCCCGGGGGGGGCCACAGACCCAAGCAATCCCCAGCCTCAGCTTCCCAGGTAGCTGGGATTACAGGCGCACGCCACCACGCCCAGCTATTTTTTTGGAACTAAGTCTCACTATGGCCCGCAGGCGAGACTCGAACTGCGATCCCTAACCACGGCTGCTTCATAGGCTGAAGCTGACAGGCACGAGCCACCGTACCGGCCCAGGAAGGGTCCTTTGGTAGATGTTTTCAAGGAATCTTTTGGCAGAGGAGGGGAAAAGAGTAGGTAGAAATTGAAGTTAGAAGAAGTCAGGCATGGTGGCGTGTACCTATAATCCAAGCTACTGGGAGGCTGAGGCTAGGAATCACTTGAGTGTGTGGGTTTAAGACAGCCCTGGGTAACATAGTGAGACCTAGTCTCTATAAAATAAATGAAGGCTGGCAGGCAGGCAGAGGAAATGTGGAAATCCCAGTCTAGGCTCTGGATTGCTCCTTGTTTTCTGACTGTTGCGGACCATGTCAGCAATCCTTTTTCATTGTCTTTTTTTTGTTTTCTTTGAGACTAGGTCTCGCTATTTTTGCCTGTGGAACTACAGGCTCTCGTTGCCCGGGGTACCACAGACTCAAGCAATCCCCAGCCTCAGCTTCCCAGGTAGCTGGGATTACAGGCGTCCACCACCACTCCCAGCTATTTTTTTGGAACTAGGTCTCGCTACAGGCACCCAGTGGGACTCGAACCGTGATCCCTAGCCCCTGCCACTTCATAGGCTGAAGCTTACAGGCACGAGCCACCGTGCCTGGCCCATGTTTTGAAATTTTTAATTGAAATGTAGTGAATAGGTACTGTAATTATTGCTACATTGGTGATATGTAATGAATCTTGTTGCTCTAATTGTGATATATTTAGGGAAGGTTAAAATTTTCAATCTTTAACTTAAAAAGATAATGCCATTTAACTTCATAATTTTTATATTCTAGATGCAGATCAGTTAATAATATTTTAGTGGAACTAATTTGGGAACTGTAATTTGTAAACATTGTCTGTAGTATACATCTGGTGGTATTGATAAGAGTGCTGTTTGATTAAGGCATCTTGGGATAGCAACTATTTGTAGACCTAGGGAGGAAACAACCCATGAATATAGGATGTCTCCTGGCAAGATTGTTTTTTGTTTTTTTTTTTTGAGACTAGGTCTTGCTATTTTTGCCCGTGGAACCGCAGGCTCTCGTTGCCCGGGGTACCACAGACTCAAACAATCCCCAGCCTCAGCCTCCCAGGTAGCTGGGATTACAGGTGCGCGCCACCACACCCAGCTATTTTTTTTTTTTTTTTTGGAACTAGGTCTCGCTACGGGCCCCAGGCGGGACTCGAACCGCGATCCCTAGCCCCGGCCGCTTCATAGGCTGAAGCTTACAAGCACAAACCACCATGCCTGGCCCTCCTGGCAAGATTAATGTTCAAATTATTATTTTTATAGGTAGATCTACTTAATTATTGACTCCTAATGGTTGTAGTTCTTCTAATTTGAGCTCTTTCATAGAACTATAAGGAATCAAAATTTAAGTGTTCATGTTTGTGTAGTCATAACTGCAGAATCATTGGTGATGTTTTTACAGTTAGGGAAGGATTTTTTTTTTTTTGGAAACTAGTTCTTGCTATGTTGCCTGGGGTAGTCTTGAACCCTCTGACTCAAGTGATTCAGCCTCCCAAATATCTGGGATGACAGGCGCGTGCCATGCCTGGCAGGGAAAGATTGTTAATAAAGAATGTGTAGTGATAGTAAAACAGTAGCTGGCAGAATGGTTCAAATTGTTTTCACTTCTTGTGCAGCTGTTGTGCTTGTAAGAGTTCATTGTTGGAGGCCAGGCACGGTGGCTCGTGCTTGTAAGCTTCAGCCTATGAAGCGGCTGGGGCTAGGGATCGCGGTTCGAGTCCTGCCTGGGGCCTGTAGCGAGACCTAGTTCCAAAAAAAATAGCTGGGCGTGGTGGCATGCGCCTGTCATCCCAGCTACCTGGGAAGCTGAGGCTGGGGATTGTTTGAGTCTGTGGTACCCCAGGCAACGAGAGCCTGTGGTTCCACGGGCAAAAATAGCAAGACCTAGTCTCGAAAAAAAAAAAAAAAAAGAGTTAATTGTTGATATTAATGACATGTAAAGGACTAGAGAACTAAGAGATAAAGGGTTTGAACCTGTAACTTTAACGAAGTTATATAATTTTTACTGTTCTCTCTTACTGAGAAAGGCAGTGATTGTGAGCTTGATTTGAAACTAGTTGAGGGAGGTTTCACTCCTTCCTTTCTTTTTTTTTTTTTGAGGCTAGGTCTCCCTATTTTTGCCTGTGGAGCCACAGGCTCACATTGCCTAGGATACCACAGACTCAAGCAATCCCCAGCCTCAGCTTCCCAGGTAGCTGGGATTACAGGTGTGCACCACCATGCCCAGCTCTATTTTTTTGGGACTAGGTCTTGCTACGTGCCCCCGGCGGGACTCAAACTGCGATCCCTGGTCCCGGCCACAGCTTCCTAGGCTGCCGTTTACAGGCATGCACCACCATGCCTGGCCCCACTCCTTCTTATTTTAAATACATGAAGCTAGTTTGTTCAAATATGTGATATGGTAGAGGACATGCATTCAATCTTTTGAGTTATTGATTGTATAGTAAAATACGTCTTATTTATAAATGCTTCGCTAATAAAAACTATTAATATTACTGCTGCTTACAGGCATGTGCCACCATGCCTGGTGAGGGTTGGTGAAGACTCTACATACAAATTTTTTGAGGCTATCCCCATTGATTCATTCCATAAAGCTATCAGAAGAAATCCTGACACCCAGTGGATCACAAAACACCAGTCCACAAGCACAGGGAGATGTGGGGACTGACATCTACAAGCTGTAAGAACCCTGGTCTTGGAAACGGGCCACAGGTTCCACCACACTTTGGTAGTTCTCGCCATGCAGCTTTGAGAATGCGAAATACTCTCCAGCTCCAACGTTATCATTAATATGTAATGTTTGTAAAATTCTTATCTTCCTAATAAACAATTTGGGACAGTTAAAAAAAATAACCTGAATAGGTTACAGGAAAAAAAAAAACTAGCCAGTATTCCAGTTTTAATAAAAAAATTTCAACCTATGAGTCATGGATTGAACTATCAAATATTTTTTAACACAAATTAAATATATAATATACATATTATCCAGAATAATATAATAATATATATATTATCCAGAATTGTTATATATTGTTATATATTATAGCAATTTATAGAGTATAGAAATCTTAGTATCATAAATTTATATTACTATAATATTTACATGTCATACAATATTAATAGTGTGTTACTATGTAACAATGTGTAACAATTAGTATATTAATATATATGGCCACTAATCATAGTATCAATATTACTTCTTGCATTAAACATCAATATTATCAGTACTGGATTAGGAATCTAGGTTAGTATTGATCATATATATTTTTATATAGTATATATTAAGTATATACTATATATATACTATACTAAGTATATATTAGTATATATACTAGTATATATATGGCATATATACTAGTATATATACTATATATACTAAGTATATACTATATATACTTAATATAGCTCTATAGCATATAAGATATACCATGCTAAATTATATTACATATTATAATATATACTATATACAATATAGTATATATAACTTTTTTTTTTTTTTTCTGAGACTAGGTCTCGCTATTTTTGCCCGTGGAACCGCATGCTCTCGTTGCCCAGGGTACCACGGACTCAAGCCATCCCCAGCCTCAGCTTCCCAGGTAGCTGGGATTACAGGCGCACGCCACCACGCCCAGCTATTTTTTTTGGAACTAGGTCTCTCTATGGGCCCCAGGCAGGACTCGAACCACAATCCCTAGCCCCGGCCGCTTCATAGGCTGAAGCTTACAAGCACGAGCCCGGCCAGTATATATAACATTATATAGTATATTCACATACACTAATAGCCATATTAGAAATCTAATAATTTGACCAAAGATCAATTACAGAAGTATTTTAATATATTAGCATCAGTTGTAATAGCCCTTGTTATAACTTGACTTTTGACATTCCACTTTTGAACAAGTGCCCATGATTTACACACTACATCACGCCTAATTTTATTAACATGCGAAAACACACTACTGTCAATTTTATAAATGTCATCATTCACTGATCTAAACATGTAATGCCTTCCATTAATGTAAATATGTATTCATTTACCTAAATATCCAATAACCAAAATATGTAACTAATTGTAATTATTCTATCAATTGTAGTAGGACATTTGAAAAATAATTGCCTACTCATCTGCTCATATAGGTGAATAACAACTATAACCTATAATCCAACCACAGTAATCCTAAATTTATTTACATTGCATAACAGTACATTCATATTATTTATATTTAATTCATCTACCATACTGTTCTCATCTATATGAAATAAAACACCCTTAATTATTATATTTACTCTCACTATTATCATACCTATTCCTCTCAGGATTTCTACCTAAAAGAATTATCCAGGAAATAAAGCTGGGCACAGTGGCTCGTGCCTGTAAGCTTCAGACTATGAAGCTGCTGGGGCTAGGGATCGCAGTTCGAATCCCGCCTGGGGCACGTAGTGAGACCTAGTTCCAAAAAAATAGCTGGGAGTGGTGGTGCACGCCTGTTATCCCAGCTACCTGGGAAGCTAAGGCTGGGGATTGCTTGAGTCTGTGGTACCCGGGGCAACGAGAGCCTGCGCTTCCACAGGCAAAAATAGCGAGACCTAGTCTCAAAAAAAAAAAAAAAAAAAAAAATCAAACAAAACAATTATCCAGGAAATAACAAAAAATAATATTATTTTACCAACACTAGTAGCCACGTAAACTGTAGGCCTATATATCTCCATTGAACCTACTGAATGTCACTAACCAAATTCTCATCAATCACTAATATAAAGATTAAATGACATTTCAGGAACATTAAGTGAATAATCAAAGTATCACTGGCTTATAATCTTTTAGGTGTATATTATTAACCAGCATCTATATAAACATTATGTTGACCACTAAAAGTTTCATTTCACCATACAACTGACCCCTTTTACTCAATTCCCTCCTGTAATCACTTATTGTCCTTATAGTCTAAAAAGTTTACTTTTGTTTCATATAGCTCTGAAAACACTAATTACAGTATCAACATTACATCTTCCATTAAACACCAATATTATCAGTATCAGATTAGGAATTTAGGTTAGCACTGACCAAAAATCCCTGAACAAATATTAATTTAGTTCCTTAAATTGAGCATTACCAAGACCTTATCTTACAACAGCTGAATGCAAATCACTTTTTAAGCTAACTACACACTAAACAGGTGGGCCTTCATCCCAGGACATTTTAGTTAACATCTAAATATCTTTGTTAAATGGCTTTGATCTACCTCTTCAGCATTTAGGGAAGAAGAGCTAAAGCTGCAGCTTTGAAATTTGCAATTCAATATGTCATTCACACCAGAATTTAGCAAAGTTAGAGCTCAACATCGGCCCTTAGATTTCAAATCTAATACTTGCTTAGCAATTTTCCCTATGATCATAGGTCACTGATTACTCTAAACAAACTTTATAGACTTCATAGACTTCAGCACTTTATATGAGCTGTTCAGTGGCTACACAGGACTAGTTGCTGTTGCCTTAAGACTTTTTTTTTTGAGACTCTTTTTTTTGCTATTTTTGCCCATGGAACCGCAGGCTCTCCTTGCCCGGGGTACCACAGACTCAAGCAGTCCCCAGCCTCAGCTTCCGAAGTAGCTGGGATTACAGGCGTGTGTCACCACACCCAGCTATTTTTTTGGAACTAGGTCTCGCTATGTGCCCCAGATGGGACTTGAACGGCGATCCCTAGCCCAGGCCACTTCATAGGCTGAAGCTTATAGGCAAGAGCCTCCGTGCCCAGCCCTTACAGTGCAGTTTTTTTTTTTTTTTTTGAGTCTCATTATTTTTGCCCATGGAACCGCAGGCTCATGCTGCCCGGGGTACCGCAGGCTCAAGCAATCCCCAGCCTCAGCTTCCCAGGTAGCTGGGATTACAGGTGTGCACCACCACGCCCAGCTATTTTTTTGGGGACTAGGTCTCACTACGGGCCCCAGGTGGAACTCGAACCGCGATCCCTAGCCCCGGCCGCTTCATAGGCTGAAGCTTACAGGCACGAGCCACCGTGCCTGGCCTCCTTACAGTGCAGGTTTTTTTTTTTTTTTTTTTTTTTTTTTTTTTTTTTTTTTTTTTTTTTTTTTTTTTTTTTTTTTTTGAGACTAGGTCTCGCTGTTTTTGCCGCTGGAACCCCGGGCTCTCGTTGCCTGGGGTACCACAGACTCAAGCAATCCCCAGTCTCAGCTTCCCAGGTAGCTGGGATTACAGGTGCGCACCACCACGCCCAGCTATTTTTTGGAACTATGTCTCACAAAGGGCCCGAGGTGGGACTCAAACTGTGATCCCTAGCCCCGGCTGCTTCATAAGCTGAAGCTTACAAGCACGAGCCACCATGCCCGGCCTTACAGTTTTAACTGCCCGTCTATTTGTAATAATTTTCTTTACATTTGTTCCTATTATAATTGGAAGATTTGAAAACTGATCAGTTCCAAACCTGATACTGCATTTCCACAAATAAATACCAGTTCCCACCATCATTTTTCTGCTGACATCAGTGGTTGAAGTAGGTGCTGGAACAGGTTCCTTAACAGTATACCTTAACAACCCAACTCATGAAGGAGCTTCTGTTAACCTAATTAAGCTAATTATTTCTCCCTTCAATTTGCAAGGAGTAGCTTCAGTTTGAGGTGCTTTTAATATTACTACAAGTATTAATGTAAAGCCGTCAGCCATCTCTTAATATTAAACACCATTAATGTTTAGTTCATCCTAATTATAGCGATATATATTATCACTCCCCATCTTAGCAACCGGATTCACTACATCATTACAGACCACAATCTAAACACCATTTTTTAATAAGGAGTATTACTGTATTCATGACTCCTATTTCCTACATTTATTAAATAAATTTAAAAAGGTGACTTTTTTTTTTTTTGAGACTAGGTCTTGCTATTTTTGCCCTTGGAACCGCAGGCTCTCGTTGCCCGGGGTACCACAGACTCAAGGAATCCCCAGCCTCAGCTTCCCAGGTAGCTGTGATGATAGGTGGGCGCCACCACGCCCAGCTATTTTTTGGAACTAGGTCTTGCTACGGGTCCCAGGTGGGACTCAAACCGCGATCCCTAGCCCCTGCCGCTTCATAGGCTGAAGCTTATAGGCACAAGTCACCGTGCCCGGCTAGGTGACCATTTCTTGATTAAACCAACAGTCAAATTATAGCTCATTTATTTATTTGTTTTTTTATTTATCTATTTATTTTTTTGAGACTAGGTCTTGCTATGTTTGCCCGTGGAACCGCAGCCTCACGTTGCCCAGGGTACCACAGACTCAAGCAATCCCCAGCCTCAGCTTCCTAGGTAGCTGGGATTACAGGCATGTGCTACCAGGCCCAGCTATTTTTTTTGGGACTACATCTTGCTTCGTGCCCCTGGCGGGACTTGAACCGCCATCCTGGCCCCAGCGGTGGCTTCCTAGACTGCCACCTACAGGCATGTGCCACCATGCCGGGCCCAAATTACAGCTTTTTTTTTTTTTGAAGCTAGGTCTCGCTAATTTTGCCTGTGGAACCGCAGGCTCTCATTGCCCGGGGTACCACAGACTCAAGCAATCCCCAGCCTCAGCTCCCCAGGTAGTTGGGATTACAGGCACACGCCACCACGCCCAGCTATTTTTTTGGAACTAGGTCTCGCTACGGGCCCCAGGCTGGACTCGAACCGCGATCCCTAGCCCCGGCCACTTCATAGGGTGACGCTTACAGGCACGAGCCACCGTGCCCGGCCCAAATTACAGCTTTAAGAAAACATTTTCTCTTCATAATCTTGACTCTTCTAATTAAACCCCTGTTCCAGCCAGGTGCAGTGATGCATGCCTATAATCCCAGTGCTGCGAATCTGAGGCCAGGGATTGCTTGAGTCCACTGGTTTGAGACTACCCCAGACAACATAGTTAGAACTAGTCTCAATAAAAATAGCTGGGCATGGTGGTGCGCGCCTGTAATCCCAGCTACCTGGGAGGTTGAGGTTAGGGATCACTTGAGTCTGTGGGTTCGGGACTACCCCAGGCAACATTAGCGAGACCTAGTCTCAAAAACAAACACACCGTGTTCCATGGAATGCCCTGTACAATCCTTCAATAAGAATAATGATTGCTAATAATTCTTATATGCAGAATTTCCTAAGTTCATTATGCATAATCATACCTCAAAAATAACCCTAATATATAGTTATGGTTGTGCTTATTCTAGAGACAAGGAAACTAAAGCATAGAATCAAAATATCTCAGTCTCACATCTAGAAAGTGGTTGAACTGACAACTGATCCTAGATTGTCTGGTTCAAGTCTGCAACAATAATCCTCAATATATATGGCCAAGAAAAGACCTAGTATATGCAAACACTACTTTCTTTGATGCTGCTAGAGGACATTCAAGTTTGCTTCAACATGTACTCTGATTCTTCAGTTATTCAGAAGTTCATATCTTTATTCTACCAGGCTTCAAGATAACTGCACATATTACACATTATTCAGGAAAAAGGAACTTATTAGGTATATAAGAATAGCTTAAGCCATACATCTATTGGTTTCCTAGATGTAGCTCTGTGACAGATCATCTCTATAGTCAGTCTCACAGTCTTGGTTTTTTTTTTTTTTTTTTTTTTTTGAGACCAGGTCTCGCTATTTTTGCCTGTGGAACCGCAGGCTCTCGTTGCCCGGGGTACCACAGACTCAAGCAATCCCCAGCCTCAGCTTCCCCGGTAGCTGGGATGACAAGCGTGCGCCACCACGCCCAGCTATTTTTTTGGAACTAGGTTTCACTACAGGCACCCAGTGGGACTCGAACCGTGATCCCTAGCCCCTGCTGCTTCATAGGCTGAAGCTTACAGGCACGAGCCACCGTGCCTGGCCCTCACAGTCTTGTTTCTTGTGGTTCTGACCATGCTCAGTTTGGGTGCTACCCAGGTGATGAATGTGTCCAGGGCCTTTGTTTATTCTCCTGTCTTGTAAGTCTGCAACTGGATTGTTATTTTTCTCATTCTTAGTGAGGTCTGATAGAAGTAGAATTAAACCAGATGGGGAACCAGCCCATACCTGGGCAGAGGTGCTAGGCCTTTGCCCCACCCCAAAGGAGCAGAGGATGGTCCCCCCCAAGCATGAAGCCCCTAGGTCCCAGACCCCAAAACACCAGTGGAGTAAGGCTCACCCTACCACCACCCCTGCCAGCAGCCTAGGGAGGAGTGTGCTGGAGGACCTCTCCCAGAGCCAGGCCTTGGGGAGGGGGGGGGGGAGTAGTTATTTTCTTATTTACAAAATCACACAAGAATCATTCTAGGCCGGGCATGGTAGCTCGTGCCGGTAAGCTTCAGCCTATGAAGCGGCCGGGGCTAGGGATCATGGTTTGAGTCCCGCCTGGGGCTCGTAGTGAGACCTAGTTCCAAAAAAATAGCTGGGTGTGGTGGCACGTGCCTGTAATCCCAGCTACCTGGGAAGCTGAGGCTGGGGATTGCTTGAGCCTGCGGTACCCCGGGCAGCATGAGCCTGCGGTTCCACGGGCAAAAATAGGGAGACCTAGTCTCAAGAGAAAATAGCTGGGTATGGTGGTACACACCTGTAATCCCAGTTACCTGGGAAGCTGAGGCTGGGGATTACTTGAGTCTGTGATATCCCAGGCAACGAGAGCCTGTGGTTCCACGGGCAAAAATAGCGAGACCTAGTCTCAAAAATAAAAAGAATCATTCTAGAGCCTGGGCATGGTGGCACGTGCCTGTAAGCAGCAGTCTAGGAAGCTGCAGCCTGAACTGGGGATCATGGTTTGAGTCCGGTTCCACAGGCAAAAATAGCGAGACCTAGTCTTAAAAAAAAAAAGGGTCATTCTAGTGATATTGTCCACTCATATTATGTAGTAGCATATTTTCATTTCCATTGTGTCCTATCAATACAGGTAGATCTGCCACAATAGGAAGATTTATTCACTGAGTCCCATTACTAGCAGATTATATATTTAACTAAGCATGAGCAAAAGTTCACTTTACAATTACATACATAAGCATGAACCTTTGTTTCTACATTTTCTATCTTCCAGGAAACCACAACATTATTCAGATAGTATATACAAGAAATACCATCTCATCTATATGGTAATTCATTAATAGCTGTAATATTAATAGTTTTTATTAGAGAAGCATTTATAAATGTGTTTTACTATACAATCAATAACTCAAAAGATTGCATGTATGTCCTCTGCCTCTAATCCTAGCTACCTGGGAAGCTGAGGCTGTGGATTGCTTGAGTCCCTGGTACCACGGGCAATGTGAACCTGCGGTTCCATGGGAAAAAATAGTGAGACCTAGTTTTGAAAAAAAATAAAAGAATATTCACCATCTCAGTAAAAATTCAGAACTCTCAGAGCCCCACAATGGTGTCCAGTTCACTCCTCAGCAACAGATTGAAGGCTCCTAGCAAACTTCAGCTGATTAACACCCTCTGGAACAGGCTTGCCATAGGTTGCACCCTTTGGTGCAGGACATTGACTGTTAACACAGCACGCACACAAATGCAATGTATGACATAATCTTGCTTGGCTTTGTATCCTAGTCTTTGTACTTTGTTTGACCTGGTGGAGTGGGGTGCCCAGTGGAGGGCTGACAGCTAGCTGTACTGCCAGCAGTGTACCCTGAGAAGAAAGCACATCACATCATATTGCTGCTGCTTCCATAGCTCCTGGATATACTTGTATGAACCTATTTTGGCTTACCTTATGGCTGCCGCCAGATAGATAGGCCCTGTTGAGATTATTAATCAGTGTGATTATAGTTTCTGAAATGGTGGTATGATGATAATAAAAATAAGGTAATTTATTAGTATTGGAAGAATATAAATCAACTTTTTTTTTTTTTTTTTTTTTTTTTAGAGACTAGGTCTTGCTATTTTTTTGCCTGTGGAACCACAGGCTCTCGTTGCCCAGGGTACCGCAGACTCAAGCAATCCCCAGCCTCAGCTTACCAGGTAGCTGGTATTACAGGCGCACGCCACCATGCCCAGCTGTTTTTTTGGAACTAGGTCTCGCTATGGGCCCCAGGCGGGACTCAAACCGCGATCCCTAGCCCCGGCCGCTTCATAGGCTGAAGCTTACAAGCACGAGCCACCGTGCCCGGCTAAATCAACATTTTTGACATATTGGCCCAATAACTTATCTTGCTGATTTTACTGTAGAATATGGTACAATATTGTGATAGGGATCTGACCCAGAAAGTGGTCCTTTCAGGGTTGGGCATGGTGGCACATACCAGTAAGTGGCAGCCAAGGAAGCCGCGACTAGGGTCAGGGATTGTGGTTTGAGTCCTGCTGGGGACACATAGTAAGACCTAGTTGCACAAAAATATACCTGGGCGTGGTGACGTGTACCTGTAATCCCAGCTAGCTGGGAAGCTGAGGCTGGGGATTGTTTGAAACTGGTACCCTGGGCAATATGAGCCTGTGGTTCCACAGCAAAAATAGTGAGACCTAGTCAAAAAAAAAAAAAAGAGTGGTCCTTTGCCCTTTAGGGAAAGAACTTACCAGAGAGTTCTATATGTAGTTGAACCAGGCAAGGCTTTATTAGAGAGACTCATGCATGAGGGAGCCAGTTTGGGAAAGGAGAATATAGCCTAGCTTCCTGAAAGTGTTAGGTGCTATGGCCCCCAGTACTGGTGGTTTTGCATTAAAATTGCAGCTATTGTTCATTGGTGGGTGGAGACTTGGAGAAGGGAATTTAAGTCTTCTGAGAAAAAGAGGACTAAAATATTAGGGAGGGGACAGAGAAAAAGACATGGAAAGAGACAGAACAGAACAGAACAGAACAGAACAGAACAGAACAGAACAGAACAGAACAGAACAGAGAAGGTGCAGAGAGAAGCAGCAGGGAGGCTGGGAGGCCACAGAGCTGCTGATGCCATGTGGGGCAGCAAGGAGGGAAGGAAGCCAAGCTGTGGGCTTCCATCCCCAGCCTGGACCAGTGAGGAGCCCAGGGAAGCATGTTGGAAAAACTTGTGACCTGTGTGAGCTGTCTTGGAAATGTGGTACTTGAAAACTTGGTTTAATTTTGAAACTGTGAAGCTTGGAAGTCTTGAAAACTGAGGAGAGTTTGCTGTGTTGCCGTTTTCAAGGTGAAATGTCTGAAGTGCTTGCTTTGTTGCTGTATAGAGTGAGTTTTGCTGATGCCAGGTCACTTTGGAGTTGAAACTGAAAGAATTCCGGAGCGGTGTCTTCTGGAGAAGAATTGATGATGTTATCCTGGTTTTCCCTGTTTGGATTTGAATCTCCTGTTTTCGAAAAGGATTGATGACGCCATCTTGGCTTCTTCTGGCTTGGAGTGAGTGGCGCTGTGTCTTCTTGAAGAAGGAGTGGCGCTGTCATCTTAACTCCTTCATCCGGATTAAGATGGGGCAGCTGCCATTTTGTGGTTGCTGCAGCCATGTGCCCTTTGGACTAGAGACTGGACTGTGTGGTAAAATTTACCAAAGGGGTTCCCTGTACCCCTCCGTGACTCTTATCTAATTTGTCTTTCAATAAGTAAATTTGCTTTTGCCTCCTCTTAAAGTTTATGTGGTCTTGCTACTGCATGGGCAGACTGGGAAGAACCTGGTGTGTGGTGGCTTTTAAAGGGCCAGCTGCTCCCCTTTGTAGGTGTGGTTAAGCACCCCGTTTTGCTTGTTTTCTCATCCGATATCAAAAGGAGTTAGGGGGATATATTTAAAAGATAACCCAAGCGGTGAGGACTTGGAGAATAGCATCTTAGCTTGTTTTGGGTTGGGCTATGCCTGGGCATGTGTAGAATGACTGTTCCAACTGGGCATGTGGGTTCTCAGATTTCTTCCTCCAGGAAGTTTTGAGATAATCATCAGTTAGGATGATTATCTATCATGACACCTTATAGTTTGTGTGATGGACCAAGTTGTTTGGGCAGGACCAGCCAGTGCATGATTTACTCCACCTGTTCAAACACAACTTGGGGGAACTCATTGAATTAAAAATTCTTTTACCTAAGCTACCTCAATATGGTAGCATAGATTTTTTTTTTTTCTTAATTCTTGGGAGTAGGTTAATACCTAGAATTCTAGAAGTTAAGATTTAAGTCTCTAATTTATTCTATCAAAGGGACTCTTTACAGATATTTTTTTAAATATATGTGATGGTATGATTGAGGATCATAGGTGTGTATCCTGTACCCAGGACTAATGTTAGTGGTTAAAAAGTCTTTTTATAGAAGATGCATGGATTAGTTATATTAAAGTCATGGTATGATACTAAAATTCACAGGAAAAAGATAATTTGTAAGAGGCTTTTGATTATAAGATTGAATATATTTAATATCAACATTTCTGGTATACAGGGACTGTGAAATGCTCCTAAGAATGGGATTGTTGTATGAATAGTATATATAATATTGGCATTTCGTCTAGAAGATTAAGATGAATGAGCCTGTTTCATATTCAGAGTTGAAGCTAGAAACAAGTTCTGATCCGACGGCCCCC
>PVHY01028828.1:0-14864 GCA_004024945.1 Uropsilus gracilis | reverse complement strand
TTTGCCCGTGAAACTGCAGGCTCTCGTTGCCCGGGGTACCACAGACTCAAGCAATCCCCAGCCTCAGCTTCCCAGGTAGCTGGGATGACAGGCACGCGCCACCACGTCCAGCTATTTTTTTTTGGAACTAGGTCTCGCTGCGGGCCCCAGGCGGGACTTGAACTGCGATTCCTAGCCCTGGCCGCTTCAAAGGCTTAAGCTTACAGCCACAAGCCACCGTGCCTGACTGAATGTCTGTAAACATTTTAAAGGTCATGTATGATAGTCCCACGGCTAACAGTGTATTGGTAGAAAAAAGTTTTTCTTCTAATATCAGGATCAAGGAAAGAATGCCAACTCTCTCCACTTTTACTCAGTAATACTAGAAGCCCTAGCCAGGGAATTAACGAAGAACGGAAATAAAAGTCACCCAAATATGAAAGAAAAATAAATCTATTTTCAGGTGACATTATATACAGAAAGACTCCACCAAAAGAAAAAAAAAACCTATGGAAATAATAAGTTCAGTAAAATTTCAGGTTGTAAATCAATACAAAATTAGTTGTAGTTCTATAATGAATTAGAGAAATTTTGGAAACAACTTCATTTACAATTACATCAAAAGAAAAATAACCTAAGAACAAATTTAACTAAGGAGGTGGATGACCTGTGTTTGAAGCACTATATAATTTTTTGAAAGAAATTGAAGATGAAAAAAACAATGCAAAGCTATTCCATGCTCATGGATTAGAATTAAGATATCCATACTACTCAAAGCAATCTAAAGATTCACTGTTACCCTATCAAAATTACAACAAATTTATCACAGAAATAGATCAAACAATCCAACTATATGTATTTTCAGTCACTCACTGAGCTAAGACGTTGTGATATTGCAGACAAAAGTTCATAGTCAAAAAGTCAAGAAAAACAAGCAGGCAAATGACTATATTCTGATGTCTCATAAAAGAGGTATAAATAACATTTTGGAAACAGAAGATGGGGTATATCTTTGGTGGGGTGGGGGGGGCTTCAAAGAGTTTTTCTGAGTCTTGAGAAACTCCTGCTACCTTTAAACCTATCACAAATGTAACTCTATGACCGCAGCGACCATATCTTTTATTCATGTTAGTACACCTGGCGTCTGGAATTATGCCTTGCTATGAGCGAAACACCCAATTTTTGTGGTCTGAATAACAATGAATAGACACAGTGAACACTGCTGAGGGGTGGCATTGTGTTATTTAATCTTCGCAAGGGCCTTAAGCATTTCTGCAGGAGAGAACCAAGAGAGAGAAGACACAAACTGTGATGTTTAACTAGAGGCAGAGCTGATAATAGGACCGTTGTTCTCTAATTCCAATCCCATGCCCTCAGCCACTGGGCCAAATTTATTCAATAAGGAGACTCCATTGCCATTTTGATGATTACTTTGATATGCTTATTTTCCACCCATTGGCTCTTTTACTCATTTTCCTAGCTCATGGAGACAGCAGCTGGGATAATTAGAATAGGACATGAGAATCCCTTTGGCTACATGCCCTCTGGAAATAACACTGTACCAGTTCTCTCAACTTGGAGAGCTTCATTCTCTCCTTGAATTGTATGAGGCTATCCTGCTGAACAGCTGTTGGCCAATTGAGAATTGATTAGTCCTAGAGCATAAATAACAGCAGATCATGTAAGACCCTTCCTCCCACCAGTTGGGCTCCAGATGCTGGCAAGTGTTTGAAATGGCAGCTCCAAGCATAAGGCTAAATTGTGGTATCTAAAAATGTCAACTGGGAATTGCTTGCAACAGAAGCACAGAAGGGCTTATTGAAAATGCAGATGCCTGGGCCAAATTTTAAACTTAAAATTCAGTCTCCTACATGACGCATATTTATAATATCTGGAAATGACTGTGTTGTTTGGCCTTGGGAGATGCGAGGCTTCTGTTTCTAGGTTTAAATACTTGTAGTTCTGCTTCTCAGAAGTGGTTGCCATTAGATTATATGCTTACACAGTCTATTATCACACAGGTATCAGCAAAGCATAATCTGAAGCATAAATTAGGTAAAAATGCTCCCTGAGGGTTTGGAGAATCCAGTTAAGATCTTGGGACAATCTAAAACTGTTCTTTAAAGAGGTAATTCTTTGAAGCAATGACTGAGAAAGAAGTTCAGGGAGTTTTACCTTTTGTTCATGGCATAAAGTTGTTTTCCTTATCTTCTTCACACTCAGCTCAACAGAAGCCTCAAACTTGAGGCTAATATGCTGGATCTGTCTGCAGATGGACAACCTGTATATGTTAAGAACAGTTTCATTATTTTGTTTATTATTTTTTTCCTTTCTTCATTGTTGTCCCCATAATTCTCCCACCACCATATAACCCCTGAAACATCACCACATTCCCTTGTGTTCTTCTCTCCCCCATTTTGACCTTCCCACATCTCCCTCCCTTGTTTTAAGCCTCAGATTTATGATCAGCTTGTTAGGTTTGAATTTTTCTTGCCCTTTTGTTTGATTTCTTGTATTCCACACATACGCAAGACCATTTGATATTTATCTTTTTCCTTCTGACTTATTTTGACTGACTTAATCCCTTCCAGCTCTATCCATGTTGCTGCAAATTGCATGAGTTTATCTTTTTTGCTCAAGGAGTAATATTCTCTTGTGTAAATAGACTGCAACTTTTTTTTATCTATTCATTTGAGCTGTTAATATGGCTTGGTTATTGTAAATTGTGGTGCAATAAACAGAATGATGCTAACAGATTTGTTCTTTCTAAAGCTTTCTAAAGCTTGCTTTGGTCTTTTGTGACTACATGTATGTAACTCATTATTAGAAATGATAATTTCTAATAAAAAAGTCATAACTTTTTATTAGATTCAGCATTACCAATGATAAAGGACAAAAATAATTGAACAAGCCAATGTCCACAGATATTAGTCTTCAGAATATGAAGTTTTTCCATCTTAAAAGGCTTGTTTCTTGCCTTTAAGAACAAGAAAAACTTAAAGAATGATTTATCTGACAGCTTCCATGTCCCAGTGGATAAAGATTTGTTCCCCAAAACATTAACTCTTTATCCCTTCTAAGACCACCAAAGAAATCTCATACCTCATCTGTGATGGAGAAGCCCAAAGTAAGGAAACTATAGCCTCCTGTAAGGTTTGCTCTTATAGAGGGGGCTAAGAATACACCTGGCAAAGTGGTTGAGGAAGAACAAATAATAGTCCAGATTTGGGTGATACAGTGACCTATTCGGATCCGAGTCTCTCAGTATCTCACTATGTGGTAGAATGTAGAATGCTTGATTTGGGGTTTGAAATCCCCACAGTAATTCCTGGTATGAAAGTTTGTTTTCCAGGAAGCGCCAATGCCTCTCTCTTCATGCTGTTTGAAAGATAATAGTAGCTAGTCAATCCTGAGTTTCTCTTTCCCAAGGTCTCACAAGTGTATTTAGGTTAACTCAGCTGAAATAACATAGATCACAATTCCGGTTGGATTATAGAAGGGACATGTGAAATGTTAGCCCCTGCTTTAGCAAGCCCTGTCAATCATGAGGAGCCCTAAATGAGGTCAGGTGTGTATATGGTCATCACAATCTTGAAAACTCATAAGTGTCATTAAAATAGCTGTTTCTTCCAGAGAAAGAGACATCTTCGATGAAGACAAAGTAGGCTCTACTGCTCCACTCCTTTTGTCTTCTAAACTCAAGAAATTAAAGAGGGTAGAAGTGCTACAGAACTACCAACTGATGGCCTCTCCCTCAGGCTGGTCTCTGAGTGACTTAGGAAGCAGAGACCTCTGCGAAATATGTAAGAGAAGCCGGAGATAATAAACTTTCATTATGTGAAGACCCTGAGAGTTCAGTGTTACATTACTTCATGATATAACTTATCCTGCCAATAGACTGAGGCCATAAGATCTATTTAAATGATTGAGCTGGAAACTTGAACCAAAATGCCATGGTTTCCAGACATGTCCTTTTACTATACAAATTAAAATGACTTGGATAAAGACCAGAGTTTCTGTTGTATCATTTACTATTTTTGAGTGGGAATGATTGTAAAAAAACTGTCCATGAAAGACCTCGCATATATGGGATGTTCGCTTAAAGCTTTGACAGGATGGGTTGGTTGGAAGCAGAGGGAGATACTGAATTCCCAAGCATACCCTGCTTGTGACAAAGCTGAAACAGCACTGAAACTAGAGTACTAGCAGAGGAACTTCCCAACCAGCCTCACAAAGGAACATGAATTTACCATAATCCAAGGCCTGGCCCTCAGACTTACCCAATTTGGTTAACAAACCCAAAGCATAATCTTTACTCTGGTTCCAACTTGAGAAATTCAGCACACAGTTAACTTACACCAAAATCTAACTTGTTAATTCATAATAAGAAATATGACGGCCACATGGCTGATTCATTGGAGCATTCTCACAGCTGACACAGTTGGTCACTTCTCCATCCTTGAAACATATTCCTGACCTAGCTTCTGGGATATTTTACTCTCACTCTCTTGATGACTTGTTTTTCCTGCTTCACTAGAAATTCATTCTCGGATTCCTTTGTTGATTCCTCTTCATCTCCCTGTCCTTCCATTGGAATGCCCCAAAGCTGTCCTTGAAATTCTTTTCTATTTGCACATTCCTCTTGTAATTTCTTCCAGTCTCATCTCATGACCTTAAATAGCATCCACATGCTGGTAACTCTCAATTTTGTGTTCCAGCTGTGGCTTTCATCTTGAACTTTTGGCTGCCTAGTTAGATATATTTACTGAGTTATCTAATAAAACATCGCAACTTTATCCTGTCCAACATTACTTGATTTTTTTAAATTTTTATTTTATTACTTCCTGATCTTAATCAGCAAACAAGCTCCTAATACAACTTTGCTCATGGAATTCAACCCTACCAGTATGGATCTTCTTTGACGCCTCAGTTTTTATCCACATACCCTCCAAAAAATTATCCTTCTCTGACTTTGAGATATAGACATAATAACACTTCTTGCTGCCTTTAGAACTACTGCCCATGCCATCATCAGCTCTTTCCCTGAATCACTCACTCAAGCTTCCCTTTTATCTCACTACCTCCTTAAAACTCTTCCCAGCACAAAAGTGATCACGTTAAAACTTTTGTCATATCCTGTCATTGTTCTGTTCAAATTTTTTCAGTGGCTTCACCTCACATATAAAATGCGAGTCACTAAAAGGTTTATAAGTTTCCATACAAATGTATTCTTTCCCTCATTATGTATTTGATCATTTTTTCCTACCCTCTCTCCCCTGGTTCACTCCATTCCAGTCTTTCTGACCTTCTTATTATGCCTGGAACAAGCCTGGGTCATCCCACCTCAGGACTATTACACAGTTCACTTACTTTGCCTCAAACATCTTCCCCCAAAAGTCTATATAGCTCACTCCCTCACCTTCTCATGTCTTTACTTAAATGCAATCTCTTGAAGTGACCTTGCCTGCCATTAAACTGAAAACTAAAGTATCTCACTACTTCCTCACACCACCCTGCCTTATTCTCCATAGTGTTTATTCACACCTACAGTACTGTGTATTTTACATGTGTGTCCATTTGTGTACACCTCCACTAGAATAAATAACAACTCAAAGGATTGGGATTTTTATTTCATTAATTTGCCTCTGTAGCATGAAGATCAATCAAATAATCCAGAAATAAGATATTTTATGTTTCTCTTGAATGAATGGATGATTATTCTATAGCAGATTTACACCCATGATATTGACTTTAGTGACAACTTTGTGATTCATCTGCATTGGCAAGAAAAACAAAAAGGATACAAGCAAATAGTGCTACATCAAACTAAAAGACATCTATCTATCCTCTATCTCTCTCTATATCTATCTGACTGTCTAGCTATCATGTATTGTCTCTTGATGATCTATATGATGATTGGAAGGAGATAAATACACATATGTGAGAGTGGTTTTATATATGTCTTTCTCCTTCCTATCATGATACAAATATACTCAAATTCCAGTCCTACCTGCCAAAGATACCATCTGCCCCATGATTTATCATCTCACCCTATTATTCAGCTCTGGAACCAGACAGCCATATACATTGTCTGTACTTTTTCACATCCCATGCTGTCCACTAGTTACTGAGGTCTGACTTCCTCTCTTCCCATACTGTGGACATCATTCATGCTAAGGTCAGAAACTTCATAATTGCCAGGTCTAGCAATTTTTTTAGCCCTATCTCCTTGGGTTTCTTTTCTGGATTTTATCATTCTAGCTTTCTTGGAGTTCTGGATTTCCTTGGCTGCTCTGAACCCTCTCACTCTCCTCTCACCTCCTTATCCTCTCTTCTGTCTCCAAATGTTAAATGTTGATGACCCCACGGTCCCATCTTCAGATCACTGCTTGTTGTTCTCTTAAAAACAAAATTAGTCCTTGAAAACACTATGTAAAATAATCAGACATCTTTGGTAGCTACTTCGCAGATATGAAGCAGTTGAAAATATTTCTATTAAGGAAAAACAGCACTCATTGCATACCCTACTCAGATCAACAGCATCTTAAAGAACTGAAGAGGTGAATGAGAATTCTCTGCTGCTTCTTATAGACTTCCCTCTAGTAAAAATTATGACAAATTACATTTTCTTGATTTTTCAGGAGAAATGAGTTAAAGATAAATTCAAGAACTCTGGGCCATTAAAAAAAAAGAATATCAGGAATAATAGGGAAACTCCCTTGCCACAGTGGAGGAAACTAGCCATGACCCCAACATGGGCAGTGTATTTGTTCATAAAATTTAGGTATTGCCATTAGCTATGTCTGAAAAACACAGAGGCCTAAGCAGGATAAGGGTACCTTTACTTCGTTGCAAATCCCCAGAAGGAAAGTGAAAATATGCACCAAGGTATGTGAAGGGAAATTGGTTGGCACATCTGATTTTCAGGAGGAAAAAAAAAGGAGATAAAAGATAAAAGGAAAGGAGCAAAGACTGAGGAGAGAAACTTTTGGGAAGAAAGACTTGAGAATGGTGGGCCAGTAGCCTGAGTGACCAGGCTGGGCAGAAGCATCCTGGAAGAACAAGCTAGTGGTGGCAAGGAACCATGGTGGCCAGTAGAAGTGTGGAGAGTGTGGCACTGCAGCAAGGTGGCATAGTGAGCTGGTACCTGGAGATGGCCAGGGATTTGGAAAGCTGATTTGTGCATCAACATCTGTTGAAGAAGTTTGAAGAGCCTTGGAGAAGCAAAACAGCTCAGAACACTGTAGAAAGAAGCAAAAAGAAGACGTAGGTGAAAGACTGAACTTGCAGAGTACCTGCCTCTCAGGTTTGAAGGGGCAAAGGGCACCAACATGGACATGTGTCTTTGGGACCTTTGGGCCTGAAAATGGTGACTGGGGTAATATAACTGGCACTTGTGGCTTTAAGGACTTCTTGTTTTTCCTTTTAATATTCCCTTGCAAATAAACCCTGTTGTTGAGCTGCATTTGTCTGGCAACTGCTAAACGCAGGTGGTATGAACCTGAGGGAACCTGGGTGGGAGAAGCCGCATTTTAAAAGTGCTGCTTTTTTCCCCTGTGGCTTGTTTGTTGGTTGGAGGCTTCTGCCTTCTTTTTACCTGATTCCAAAGCAACACATGAGAAGATAACCAGTGAGGAATCCAGAATGCTCACTACTGAAGAACTGAAAGAGCATGCCAAGTCAGGACAGATTCCAGAACAAAGCACAATGCTTATATCAATTAGTCTTATATAGTCTTGCCTATGTAACAAAATCTCGTGCTTGAGATATAACTGTTTATTTTTCACAAATCTGTTGGTTGTAAATTTGCTCTTGGTTTGGCTGGGATGGCTTCTTTCTGTCCCGTGTGGTGTCATCTTCGCACACTCATGTTTTTACGGTCAGTTGGTGATCAGTAGCCTCACTTGCATTTAGTTGACTGTTGGCAGGAACAACGAAGGTGACTTGATTATGTCCTACTCATTACTAGCAGGCTAACCCAGTGTTAGTAGGATCTTCAAGGACAGCAAGTGATGACAAGTTCCACTACACACACACGTTTTAGTACTCTGCTTTGCATCTTATTATATTTATTGCTTTTCCATCCAAGTACTAACCAGGTCCAACCTTGCTTAGCTTCCGAGATGAGACAAGATTGGGGGCATTCAGGGTGGTATAGCTGTAGACTATATTTATTACTTTCCCACTAGCCAAAGCAACTCAAATCACCAAGCTCAGACTCAGTGTAGAATGGGATTAGCCATTGTGGACTCAAGGAGGGAGATTATGTGTGGACTCAAGGAGGGAGATTATGGTGAACATTTTGAAAAGAATTCAAAAATATTCTTAACAAGTTTTTAAAAGAAAAAAAACTTGCTAGGAGTTTCTGTATATAATTATCCTCAACATACATATTTTATTTGAAAGGTTGACACCAGAGGAAAGAAGTACAATTTTTCAGGGAAAACTTATTTCAAAAAGTTTAAAATTCTTTAGTGTCCATGTATTGTTTTTGTCTTCCCAGCATCTTTTCTTTTATAAATTGTTCTTATCTTGTTCAGTGTCAATTTTAATGCTGTATTCTAGTCCTTAATGATTTAGGTCTGACTATTTGACTATCAGAGCGCAGAAGAGATCACATGATGAATCACAACCAAACACCTTCCCCTGAGAGTACAATCTATGGGGTCTCAGGTCAGCATTGAGAGCTTGTTTGGGGATCCTAGCAGGGGAGAGCAGCTACCTGTATACCCTCCACAGAAGACAGGTCTGTCTCTATTCAGGGAAGGCCACCCTCTTCAACTGTGTGCGGCTTCGAGAGAACACACATGAAGAGGCAAGGATGAAAGGGACACCCGCCTAGCCAGTCATATCAGTAGAATCAACTCTGGCAATCAATGGGGTGACAGATGCTACAGCCAGATCACCCTTCCATCCAGGGATCTGAGGTTGGGGTGAGAAGGAACAAAAAGTCTTTTGTCTGCTAAAGACAATGAATCTGGAGATTGAATCTATAAATGAAACTACCACCCCACCCAAAAAAAAGTAGCAAAAAGAGAATTTGCCCAGTGGATGAATCTAGTTCTTATTTATGAGGTCCTGGCTTATCCCAATATCCTTTTCTGATAAACAGTCCCATATGTTCCTATTTCTTAAGCTAACTTGGGGTGAGTTTTCTCATTCGCAACCAAGAACTCTGACTGGTTTGAAACCCAGTAATAGCTATTGAATAGACCCATCTTCTCATTCTAGTCAATCACCATATTTAGCTGTCAACTCTTAAATATTTCAGAACTTCACTAGACAATGTACTGTCATGAAGGGCATGGAGGAGGAAGTGAAAGGAGCTTGAGGAAAACCAATAGGCCACTGGGAAAAGGAAAGATATAAGATGAAAAATTTCCACTCAGAATGACCTGACAAAAGGAAAAGGAGACAGATAAATGGGAGGCTTTTGGTGGCCAAGAAAGTAAATGAAAGAATGAGAAAGATGACATGGAATTCTAAGAATGGTATTACCTGAAACTCTCACGAGGGGTAAGAGCTCAGTACGATGGCTAGGGGGTTGTCAGTGGCTGTTTTTTTTGGAAAGATAGACTCAAAAGCATCATGAGAAAGAAAGAAGAATGGAAAGAGTGATGAGCAAACTACCATATGGCACATTAAATTGAAAAATGACTTGTGAGGAAGATTACTTCTTGCAAGAAGCGCAGCCCTGTAACTTTTAAATTTTGGTATTCTATCAAAAACCCATTAGGATGATATAAGCTTATCCTCACACAGAAGCTGTAATTTATGCCACTGTCCCAAAGGATCATATTGTAAAGAATCTTATAGGGTGATTACATTTCAACTCTTGGTTCCCTTCAGCACACAGCTGAACACACAGCTACATTCCTTTTTGTTTTCTAACACATACACCCCCTTTATGTGTTTTCCTCCCAACTTTTATATTTGTTGGGCGGTGTTTCTCATAATCTCTCTAGTCACCCAAATCTAGATCAGATTTTTACTTTCAAACATGACACCCTCATTCCTGCCTAGAACATTCCATCATGATGCACAATTAATGTGAATACTCTGCCAATCATATTTTCCTTATGTGTACAATGATCTATGTAACTTGTTCACAGTGTTTTAAGTGGAGAGGAAAGGACTCTCAAGAAACTAAGGGAGAGTGATATATAGTGGATAACAGTAGTCGCTGACCCACTCTAAGTAGAAAATATAGGAATATATTATCAAATTCATTTGAGCATGACATAAAACTATACAAGTAAATTGCTTTGGAAAGGAACTCCAAAATGAAATGTGCCCTAATTATTCATTATAAGATATTACCTACCTGAATTTACTCACTCAGCATAGTTTATTTCCAACTTGAAGGAAGCGTTTCTGGGTAGTGATGACATTTATGCCAACAAGCTACTAGGCTGTTTCCTCCATGTTTGCAGATCTTCTTGCTCCTAAAGCAGGAATTACAGTGATCAAGACTCCCCTTACCTCTGGAGGCAAAAGCCTTAGGTTAACACCAATTCTCAAGTTTTTATAAAGCTGGTCTTGGGTCTTTCTGAGATCACAAGTCTTATTTGTCAGCGGAAACAAGAAAACCTGATTCCACGGTTGCCCTGAGGGTAAATGAAATTATAACTAAGAAAGTATATCATAAACAGTAAGACATTATTTCTCCTTTCTGGAGTTCAGAAAAACAGAAAGGTATGCAGCAAAACGTTTGTTAGACAGCAGAGACTGAAAAGTTTGCCTATGAGTTAATCTTGGAAAATGAAAGTTTTGGGTCAGAGAGTTTTGTGTTCAAAAAATGACAAGATCAGAGACTTCAAGTCAGCATGTCTTTTGCTTTTGGCCTGATTTTATTTCCATGGTCTTTTTATCAAATGGTGAAAGCTGATAGCTTGTCTCAGCAGGAGCCTACAAGGCTTGGATGCTGGAATTCTCCTGGCTCCTGGCATCATCACCTGCCACAGCTGGAGGGAATGTGAACAGAGAAGGAGGGGTGTGGGGAGGGCAGAGTGAGACACAGAGGCGAGCAAGAGGATATAGGCCCTGTACCCTGAATATAATGGATTCAAAGGCAGAAGATGGAATTGGTGCTGATTAAATAAGAGGAGACTCCAAGCCCAAAATGTCAGCGTTAAAGCTATTTTCACTGATGTGGAAAGTCATCTTGGCACCAGCTCATACAGAAAGAAGAGAGGCAAATCTGTCATCAACTAAGCCTTAGAGGGAGACTTCAACCCTCACACCCAGGAAGCACTGCTTCTGGTGAAAGCTGTCAAGTCAGACGGATAAATCCTGGGACTCCTGCCGATTATTGAGCGTGAAATGAGTGTAGAAGGTCAGATTTAAGTTACATCCTCAAGTCTTCCAGCTGAGGAGGTGCTGAAAATGAAAAGTTAAGAACTGCCTTATTTCTAATCTTGTCTTTTCTTAAGGTGACGCTAGCCAGGAATGGTATAAAGTTTAACTAAAGCAGGGATTCCTAACCTACTTGATGACATGGACACCATTAGCTATGTGTGGAAGCCTATGGACTACTGGTCAGAATAATGTTTATAAACTCTCAAAATAAAATTATATGACAAAGGAAACTGCTGAACTAGAAATGATCAAAATATTACATATTGGTGACATAGGAATAATTGTGGCTCTTTATTAATGGACTAAATCATGAGCTGTAACACTAAGTCTAAAAGTCACCACTATTCTAAAGTAGCGGTGAGTAGTAATGAAGATTAACAACATGTTGAGAAATCTACAGTAACTGTATTGTGGCATGAATACGTATGTGGTTCCTCTGCTGATGAAATCATAGGTATTGGTAATACTCCTGTGGTTTGTTGCCTATTATTTATAATAGATGGGAATTCTCTATTTCAATTAGATGTTAGTAAAGACATAATCTTCTTGCTTTGCAAGTTCACAAATCCTTTAGGGATTTGAGAACTTTAAATTAAAAACTCCAGTTATAAACTAACTGAAACAAACCCAGACAACCCATTTCCTCCGACTCATCAGACAGGCAAATGACTGTATTGGTTCAAAGCCTTCATTTGGGAAAATTACAAATATATGTTAACCATTGGTCAGAATATGTTAGAGGGTAGATTTCATCTAAATAAGATGTATTTATTTTTCTAGAAACTACATTTCAAATTCAAGACTCCATACCACACCAAGTTGGTAAGAAACCTCATATTCATCATTCTTGGTGTTTTACCCAACCAGCTTTGCAAAGTTGACTTAATTCCAGGATCCTACTCTGTCTCATATCATCTAGGAGGGGGTTTCTCGGTTGATCATCTAACCACACAGGCTGCCTGTATGATGTCACTGTCTCTCTCTGATGGTTCCTTAGGGTAGAGCTCTGTGGCCTGAGATATAGACATTTTCCTTTATTTCAGCGTAAGCCCTTTCATCTTAAAAGTACATTTGCTTACTCTTCTTTAGAGCTTCTGACCTCTCTGTGATTGTTTGGTCATATATTTCTTCCAAGGACATAAGGTAGAGACTACTTGTCTAAATGCCCTGTAAAAGAGAAAGAAGGAACTATAGTGGGAGAAAAATTAATATTTCAAAATATTATCCAGCCACATTTTAAAAATAAAAGAATAGGAAAAAATATGCAAACAAATGCTCATCAAAAAGACACAATAGCATGACTATACTAATTACAGATAAATCAGAGTAAAGACTATTACTAACATTATTTTAAGTAGTAAAGGGGTCAGCTTATCAAAAAAAATAGAATCCAAAATATTTATGCACCCAACAACAGAGCTTCAAAATAAGATACCTGATATGTCAGAATAAGAATCTAATAGAGCTCAAAGAGAAACAGGCAAATCAACAGATAATAGTTGGGAGTCTCATCATCCCCTACATAGGAGTTATAAGAAAAGTTGGCATAAAATCAGTATAGACAAAGATTTAAACAAGATTGTGATTCAACTTGAACCAAATAATATTTATAGAATGCTGCAATCAACAACAATAGAGCAATCAACAGCAATAGAATATAAATTGTTTCCAACCGGTGAGAGAATACCACTAGGAATATATCGATGAGCTATGTATGGGTGCTTTGACAACAGAAGAACTACAGTGACCACACCTGAGAGAAACTGTTGTCCAAAAATTAAACTACAAAAAAATATAAATCATTTCTAAATGTATACTAAAAAACTTTTTTAACCAAGGTAGACAGTATCTTGATTCAAGATTCTACAGCTTTGAGGATTTAAATATGTATATATATTCTCTGATCACAATGGAACTAAATCAGAAATCAGCAGAGATGAGCTGAAAACCTACAAATCTAAATATGGATGTCTAATAAGCCTTAGGAGAAAGAATAATTGAAAAGAAAAAAAAAGCAACTCTAAACTGGTATATTTTAAACTATTTTTAAAAAGAAAGAAACACAATCCTTCCATGCACATTGATATTATTAGCAGGTTTAGGTTCTTCCCTGTCTGCCTGAAGGAAGACCCAATGTCATCATGAATGATGCAGTCACTATGTGGACCAAGAAGATATGAGCAGAGAACCGTGTCTGTGGAAAGAAACGGTCATTGCCATCCTCTCTGTGAAGGCAACAGTACCTAAGACAGAAATTTGGGAAAACCTAGCTAAAATATACATACCCACTTTCGTATTTGGATTCAGAACCCATTTGTAAACCTTATAAATTCTTTGCATAAGGAATAAATTTCCTTGCATAAGCCTATGCAAAGAAAAATTACCCCAAACATAAACTTGCAAGACATGGCCCATGTGAGAAGAAAAAACAAAAAACTCCAAGAAAGACTGAAAAAATGCAAGATCAGAGTTAAGAAAGCCAGTGGAACTATCAAGGCCAGCTCTGGTGCTGACAAAAAGAAGATTCTGCAATGACTATCTTTATCTATGATGGTTGTGCCTATTTTTCATGAGAAGAGGAATAAAACTTTTTATGGATTTCACAAAAATGAAAACACAAGTTTACAATGTTTGTGGGTTTCAGTTGAAAGGATATATTTTAAAAACTGAAGCACTGAAGAACAGGATCTGAAATCCGTGACCTAAGGTTTCACTTTAAGAATCTGAACAGTTAAAAAGTAAGAATAATAATAGTAAAGATCAGAAAACAATGAAATAGATAAGAGAAAACTAATAGAAAAAAAACAGTAACAAATAATATAACTGCACACTAATATTCCTCACAAGCATATGTGCAAAAATTCCCAATAAAATTTTAGCAAATTTAACCTAGCACCATATAAAAAGGGTGGTACATGATTGCCAAATGAAACTTACCTCAGCAATTCAAGATTGTTTAATATTTGAAAAGTCAATCAGTGTCATTCAACATTGTAACAGACTAAAATCAAAATGCCATGTCATTTTAATAGATGTATTAAATGCACTTTAGTTGAGAAAATCTAAAATCTGTTGACAAAAATTCTAGTAAGATGAAGATAGCAGGGAACTTCCTCAACATAATAATGAATATTTTCAAAAGCCTGTAATTATATCCACAGGCAACATGACTGTCCATGTAAAAATTCCCAAGAAATATATTTTAAATTCTTTACTGAGGTTGCAGGATAAAATATCAATATATAAATAGCATTTGTATTTCTATATGCTAGCAGGAGATAATTGAAAAGAAAACGATGTAAATATCAGTGATAGCTGCATTGAACTATTTGAAATTTTGGGAATATGTCCGGAGCTGCGTGTCCTGTCATTATCGGCCTGCCTTGATAAAGCTGCTGGAGGTTTGCTTCATTGGAATACCACCTTCAGGTGGAGTAGGTTTGGCCAAGACTTGAGAAGTTTCAGGTGAAACCCCTTTGTTGTTGAGTGCTTGTTGGTGACTATAAAAGTCTGGTGCAAAATAAACT
>PVHY01028827.1:0-14849 GCA_004024945.1 Uropsilus gracilis | reverse complement strand
AGACAAGGTCTCGCTGTTTTTGCCCGTGGAACCGCAGGCTCTCGTTGCCCGGGGTACCACGGACTCAAGCAATCCCCAGCCTCAGCTTCCCAGGTAGCTGGGATGACAGGCGCGCGCCACCACGCCCAGCTATTTTTTGGAACTAGGTCTCGCTACGGGCCCCAGGCGGGACTCGAACCGCGATCCCTAAGCCCCGGCCACTTCATAGGCTGAAGCTTACAAGCACGAGCCACGATGCCCGGCAGCCTTGAACCTCTTAATCAGGCAACTCATTCTGTCCTTTTGGTCACCATGAAGAATGAATCTAACCAGAGCCTTTAGAATTCTTCAGAGAATTAGAACCAATAGGATATGTGTACACACACACACACACACACACAGAGGGTAGGTAGGTAGGTAGGTAGGTAGGTAGGTAGGTAGGTAGGTAGGTAGGTAGGCAGACAGATATTTTGAGGAATTGTCTCATGACTGTGGAGACTGACAAGTCTGAAATCCGTAGATTCATCAGCAGACTGGAAACGCAGGTATGATTTCCATGTTACAGTCGAAGGCAGAATTCAAACAACCTAGGGCTGCTCATAAATTTCAGAGACCTTCTCTGTGAGAGGCCAGTAATCTAAATGTTCAGGTTTCTCCACATTCTACCCTCAGACTATACTACATTTGTTTCGTCTTTCTTTTTGGGAGCACTTGTTCAATAAGAGCTATCTTAAAAGTTATACTGCAATTTCATTGGAATAAATTAGAGTGGGTCCTTATAATGATGTTTTTGAAGAGCAAGCTGGAAGTTTTGGGGACAAAAGATGGAAAGAATAATTGTCTTTCTGTTTGTTCTGCTGCAGTAACTGCCCCTGAAGATCCTTTTTTTCCTATAACATTTTTCAGACTATTTTTGACATTTTAGGCTACTCTGTTTTCCTCTAAAATCAAGGAAGGAAGCTTGTGAACTGGTTTGAGCATTGTTTAGGTGCCCCAAACAGGAAATCACTTCAATTTAGTTATTTTGATTTCAGCTTGAAGTACATTAACATGACTGACAATATTATAAAATGAGAACGGGAAAAAATATTTGTAGAAATTTCAGATTTAATGTAAACATTAAAAAAATCTCAACTCATTTGGTAAACTACAGACTTGTGCATTTTTCATAAAAACAATGTTCATAACAAGCATTTTCTTTATACAATAATATACTTCACTATCAGAATAATCTTAGTCGTCACTAAAGATGATTGCTAACATTAAAAATGACCATGAAAAGAAAGATCCTTGTAGTCAAGGATTTATTCATGTAACATGCCTGAAAAGGAATAAACTTTCCTGGGAAAGAAACTGGCCTGTCAGCTCAGGACTACCAGGCAAATCCTGCTTCTCAATAGGTAGCAAAGTGGAATAACAGGTTCTCAGGGATCTGGAAAGTTACCACAGTAAGGGATTAAAGAGAAAAATAGTAATATCAGCCATCACTGTTACAATACCATGTAACTATACCATGTACAACTATACCATGTTACAATACCATGTAACTATACCATGTACTTTTACATACGTTGTCTCGTTTGATACCCCTCCATCCCTTTATTCATTTTACAGATGAGAAACTGTGACTTCCTGAGGACAAAGACGTAATACACACTGCACCTCACTCCAGCTGGTGCGGAGAGATGGGGGGAGGGGCAGAAAGGGGTGAGATGGAGTTGATACTACTACAGTAGGTGAAATGAAGTCATCTGAGAGACCATCAAACACTAAGCTATTTTCACAGAAAGCATAGGTGTATGGTAGTTACCGGAAAGAAGAGTGTTGTTTTGCTTTGAGTTTTAGAAGATCATCGGTGGAAAAAATGACAGCTTTCTAGGCATGATGTGAGAGACACAGTAACCATGGCCTTTGTCATTTGCATCCATCACCAAGAACTAACAGGACTCTATTCTCATAAGTGTTTTCCAAAAGACAATAGGTGTACACGTAGCCAGTAGGAGTTGTGCTATGTCTACCTTTCAACACACACAAGAGAGAGAGGAAAGTCTTAGGGAACGAAAATGTTCAACAAACTTTGGGTTAAACAAGCTTGAACATGTCCAACTGCTATCGGTGGTGCATGTTATTTCTCTTCCCTGGTCTTTGTGATTCTCTAACTTGCTGCCATGGAAACAGTCCCTCCTCATGCCCAATCACAGCAGTACCAGCACCTAGACCAGGACACCTAGACCAGGCTCTCCGCTTGGTGCCAACACCGCCAAAGGCTCTCCCCCATCGGAGACAGAAATCACTCCTACTCGGCTCTTGTTTTGCTCTGACTCTACCCTCTTCTCTTGACTTGAATCAATCTTCCTGGAAGGCCGATTGCCAAGCCTGCCTCTCTGTTCCACCACCCACCTATCGTCTTCGCTCTCGTCCTCTCCCCATAACAATAATAGTAGCTAAGATAGCTAACATTGTCATCATTCAGGCAGGCAAGTTTCTAAGAATTGTATACAGGAGAAAATGGAGGCACAATGAGAAGCCAATTTTCAAAGTTTTGTTTTGTTTTGTTTTGTTTTCTTTTTTTTTTTTGAAACCAGGTCTTGTTATGTTGCCTGTGGAACCGCAGGTTCACATTGCCCAGGGTACCATGGACTCAAGCAATCCCCAGTCTCAGCCTCCCAGGTAGCTGGGATTACAGGCATGCGCCGCCACGCCCATCTATTTTTTTGGGACTTGGTCTTGCCATGGTACCCCGGGTAGGTCACAAGCCTGTGGATTTAAGTGATTCCTAGTCTCAGCCTCGCTTCCTAGGCCGGAATTAAAGGTCATTTTCAAGGTTTTGTAGCCAGTAAGAGGCACAACTTCAATTCTCATCCTGCACTCTGTATTCAGACCCTCCACCCAGCTCTGCGATACCACCTCTCAGGTCAGGATATCCTGACTTGTTACCTAGTTGTGTTTCCATGGCCTACAGTGAACTAGCAACAGACCTCACCAGGGACACTAGAGAATGAAAGTCAGCTGTCTGCTAAGTATAACTTTCCATTCGCAGAAGTTTCCAAGCTCCCATCTGACCACAGTTAATATTCTCAGCCATGACCAAACGAACCACAAAATCCTGAAGGACTTGGCTTACTCTTTCAGAGCAGAGTCACGTCAATGTGAATCCAGTGACTCAATGTCACTGGACAGTACATTTCAACATGATTGACTTGGTCCACTTTTTTTTTTTTTTTTTTTTAGGCTAGGTCTTGCTATTTTTGCCCGTGGAACCGCAGGCTCTCATTGCCCGGGGTACCACAGACTCAGGCCATCCCCAGCCTCAGCTTCCCAGGTAGCTGGGATTACAGGCGCACACCACCACGCCCAGCTATTTTTTTGGAACTAGGTCTAACTACAGGCCCCAGGCGGGACTCGAACCGTGATTCCTCAGGCATAGCCATTGTGATATATATGTATTTGGGGGTGATGGGTCACCTTAATGCGTCTCAGTAACCTGTGGGCAGAATATTTTATTTGTGTTTGCTTTCCCCTCTAGCAGATCCCAGGAAAATGACCTGGATTCCAGTTACCACCTGAAGAACAATCATGAAGATCGGATCATAATTTGTATCATCTGAGCTGGGTGTGGTAGTGAGCGCCTATAATCCAAGCACTGGGAGGCAAGAGACCAGGGATCACTTGAATTTGCAGGTTTGAGACTATCCCGGGCCACATAGCGAGACCTGGTTCTCAAAAAAGCAGCCAGGCACTGTGGCGGCCACCTGTAATCCCAGTTACCTGGGAGGCTGAGGCTGGGGATCGCTTGAGCCGGCAGGTTTGGGACTACCCCAGGCAACATAATGAGATCTAGTCTCAAAAAGAAAAAAAATTGCATCATCTTAGTTTTTCATCCACACAAATGCCCACACCACTGTGCCAGGGACATTCAATTGCCCACTCTCATTTAGGAGCCAAGTTCTCCTGAATGGGAGGGAGTCTTTGGACTGACCCTAGGTTCTTCCCAGTGGTGGAAGCAGCTTTTCCTTCCAGAGCCAGCAGGATGTAGCCATCCCCAGCTCGGGACTGTCTTGGTTCCCACCAGTTGGGAAAGCCCACCCTCTGTGGTGGGTTCTTCAGGATGTCTCTTGTAAAGAGAGATTTGTTCTCACGTCTGAGGCTGTCACTTCTCAGCACTGGAGTTTCAGTCTGACAGAGAAGGTTCTCGAGCTTCGCTCCAGTGCCTCATTTTACTTCCTCCTCAGGTATTTAAAACTCTCCTTGTTCTCAGAAACTGAGACCAGTGAGGCCTTTCTTGTTTCTGCTTCCTCCTGGGAGGCCAGCCTCTTCTTCAGTGAGATCAGTTCATGAGTGCCATGTGTCTGTAACAGTTACAACTGGGCATCTGAACACACAGAGCATGAGGTTCCTCAGTGGTTCCATAGTGAGATTGAGGGGAGAAAGGGTTAAAGGGCTTTGCAAGTAGTTTTGTCTGAAGAAAGTGGAACTTTCTTTCCTAAGCTTTATTTTATCCGGTAGCTGGATACAAAGTCAACTGTGCTGGAGAGAATTCCTTTCTCTGTTACCGTTTACCAAGATCAGCAGATTGAACCAGAGACTTCTGGTGTAAGAAAGGGTTAAGCTTTCTTTCTTTTTTGGGGGTGGGTGGGTTTATGCTTTCAGAAGCTGAGTCTCCACACTTTTCCCTTTCCAACTTCAGGCTCTCCTCTCTGTGTCTCGGAGCTGACAACAGTCTTTCCTGCAGCCCTGCCCATATTTCCTGGACTTGATGTACGTTCTTATTTCCCAGGACATTGGAAAATATTAGCATCTAGAACCCTGCCCTTGTCTCCTTTTCCTTAGTTTTAAAACCTCTCCAACAGAGGTGCAGGGTGCCAGAACCTTCACTCTGATCACCTCAAGCTTAATACTTTGTGATCACCATCCCAAAGCTGCAGGCGATTTCCTTACTTTAGTGATTGTGTTAATTTTTTCCCTCTGTTCCTAAGTAGAATATGGTTTCAGTTAATTTAAAAGTTCTCTTCTGAGTTGGGCATGGTAGTGCACACCTGTAATCCCAGCGCTGGGAGGCTGAGGCCAGGGATCGCTTGAATCCACGGGTTCAGGACTACCCCGGGGCAACATAGTGAGATCTAGTCTCTAAAAATAAAAAAAAAATGAAAGTTCTTTTGTTTTCATTAATCATTTTGTTGTTTACAAAGCCAGGCACACGGCCGGGTACGGTGGCTCATGCCTGTAAGCTTCAGCCTACGAAGCGGCTGGGGCTAGGGATCGTGGTTCGAGTCCTGCCTGGGGCTTGTAGCGAGACCTAGTTCCAAAAAAACAACTGGGCGTGGTGGCGCGCGCTTGTAATCCCAGCTACCTGGGAAGCTGAGACTGGGGATTGCTTGAGTTTGTGGTACCCCGGGCAATGAGAGCCTGCAGTTCCATGGGCAAAAATAGTGAGACCTAGTCTCAAAAAACAAACAAACAAACAAACAAACAAACAAAAAAACCAGGCATGGTGGCTTGTGCCTGTAAGTTTCAGCTATGAAGCAGCTGCAGCTAGGGATCGTGGTTCGAGTCCTGCTCAGGGCAACACAGAGCAACCTAGTCCCAAAAAATAGCTGGGCATGGTGGCATGCGCCTGTAGTCCCAGCTACCTGGGAGGCTGAGGCTGGGGATTGCTTGAGTCCATGGTACCCCAGGCAACGTGAGCCTCCGGTTCCCCAGGCAACATAGCGAGATCTAGTCTCAAAAAAAAAAAAAAAAGATGTTCTTAGCACCTGTTTGTGTTGTATTCTCTGTGTTACTGCAGTCGGTGGTCACCTTGGTGACCTGGAAAGGAAGGCGGCAGGGACAGGAAGGCCACGGGATGCCAAGTGAAAGGGTAGGACCCCTGTCCTTTGGGTGCTCCGTGTCTGCTTGAAAGGGTAAGCAAGCTCTTGAATTGTGAATTGCAGAAACCTACTCTGGTTAGGACTCAGGAAGGGGATTTACTGCAGACGTGAGGGCACGCATGTGGGAAGTCTCAAAAGTCTCAAAAGTCAGATGTCAGAAGGACTTGAACTCCGAGGCGCTAGAAGTGTGTGGAGCCATTACCTGAGAACATTTCTGGGGTGAATCTGTTCCAACTCTTCTCACCTGTTTTGATTCTCAGCTGGAGACTGAATTGAAAGGGCCTTCCCCTTCGGCTCTGAAGAGTGAGACTGACCCTGTTGCAGTACCCCAAGGAAATGCAAAAGACAGCTTACCCATCATCTCTGTAGAACAAAACCTGGTCAATTTGCAAGGGGAGTCAAAATTTGGAGAAAGAATTTGGCTTGAAGTGAGTTTCCTTTTTTATGGTTTGGCATGAGAAAAGGCCGTTGGCTTCAACATCACTAGAATGTCCACTATCTTGTTGGCCCAAGCAAACAGGGACAGGTCCCAGAGCAACTGTGGCCATCAGGAAAATGAAGGAGGACTCTCAGGGCGGCGAGAACTAGGGAAAGTGAGGGCCAACTATGTGAACTTTCCCACCCTATTTGGCCGACTCCTGAAACACAGAAAGAGCAACCAAAAAGCAGCTTTCACTCAAGGGTTAAAGAAAAGAAAAATGAGATTTAAACTGCTACCCACGTCAGGAGAGTTAGCATCTGCACTTGGATTTAACAAAGGAATTGTCAGCTAAAACAAAAGTAGTAACAATCTTCGGAGGAATATCACAGACTCCAGAACCTCCAGGATTGGATTACAGGATATAATTGAAGATCAATACAGGAAGAATCAGGAAAACGTCACCTAGTCTCATAGGTCAGTTTCAAATTGACTGATGTGTTAGACTTTTCACATAAGGATGTTAAAGCAAGAAAACTATATTGGTTATGAAAGAAAGTATAGAAAACTTCATCAGAAATAAAAAGTGAAGACAGAAGAAATTTTAAAATTAAAAACATATCTAAAATAAAAATTCAGTGGATAAGGCTAACAGTAGAAGGAAATAACAGAAGAGTCAGTTAACTTGAAGATAAAGCAATAAAAATTATCCAATCTGAAGAGCAAAGGGGAAGAAAAGAAGTTGTAGAACGATGTCAACAGGTTTAATACAGGAGATTTTAACATACAGGAGACCTTCAAACAAAAAAATGGCTTAAAATTTCTTATATTTGGTAAAAGATATATTTTTAGAATTGAGGTGCATGAACCTTAAGAGAATAAATAGGAAGAAAAGCAAGCCTATCTATGTCATAGCCAAAGTGTTGTAAATCAGAGAGATAAAGAGAAAATCTTAAAAGCAATAAAAGGAAAACCACTCATCATACATAAAGAACAAGCATTTGAAGAATTGTAGATTGCTCAGAAACCCATGGGGGTCTGAAAGGCAGTGGAACAACATCTTTAAAATGTTGGGTATGGAGTGGGGAGGGGAGAGGGTTGAAGAAACAAGATAAAAGAAAGCAAAACCCACTAACCCAGAATTCTAGCCCTACCAAAAATTTCATACAAGAGAAGAAATGAAAAGAAAGTATTTTGCTATAAAGAATAGCTACAAGAATTCTTCACTTCTAGAAGAAATGTTAACTAAAAAATTTCAGGCTGAGAAGTTATACCAGAGGAAAAATCAGATCCTTAGGAAGAAATGGAAAGCATGGGGAAGGGCAATTATCTGGGGAAATATAAAAACCATTTTCCTCTTAACATCTTCAAAAAGGTTGTTACTGTTTGAAGCAGAAATTATAACATAATCTTGGGGGATTGTAATGTATGTAGGAATAATGCATATGACAGATGGGAGGAGTTGTTAAATGGAACTACATGATCACAAGGGAATTTTGTACTTTACATAAAATGGTATAAGATTAACTCCAAGTAGGCCATGGAAATTTGAGGATGTATATTATAATTTTTAGCACAATCACTAAAATAATGCAAAGAGGTAGAATCTAAAAAGCAATAGTTTAAATTCATAAAACTGTTCAGGAATCCAAAAGATGTAGTCATAGAGAACAGAACAGAATAATAAACAGAAAATAATAAAATGGTAGACCTAAGCCCAAATACATTGATAATTACAACAGAGTTCAATGCACTATATGCTCTAATTGAAAGGCAGATGTTGAAGATAAATGGAAGGGAAATATATACCAAAGCTAAGCAGTTAAGAGTGGTTGTATGGGGATGGGGACTGATGAACCATGGTAGAAGGCTATGGATGTGTTAGTGGAAGGCATGGTTTGGTGACACACCGCTAAGGAAGTAAGATCCCATATTTCTGAGTCATATACAGTGTTGTAAACCAACATTACCTTAAAAGTTATAAATAGCCAGGCACGGTGGCTCGTGCCTGTAAGCTTCAGCCTATGAAGCGGCTGGGACTGGGGATCGTGGTTTGAGTCCCGCTTGGGGCAACACAGCAAGACCTAGTCCCAAAAAATAGCTGGGCGTGGTGGCGCACGCCTGTAATCCCAGCTACCTGGGAAGCTGAGGCTGGGGATTGCTTGAGTCTATGGTACCCTGGCAACGTGAGCCTGTGGTTTCATGGGCAAAAATAGAGAGATCTAGTCATCCCCCCCCAAAAAAGTTATAAATGAAAGAGTGATAATTATGTCAGATAAAATAGATGTTATATGCATTGGTCTTTCTTAATAAAAATTCATCTTGGAAGCATTGTAGAGATACAGAAAAACTGCAAAGATAGTACAAGTTTTTCCAAATAGGCTTTCTATAGTATATGCTCTATCTAGTAGTCAATGACTCTCCAGAAAATCAGTAAATTTCAAGGAAAAAAAGAATACTTCGCAGTGATGGAAGAGTTCATTCCTCAGGAAGAGAGACGGAGCATAAATGTGTCTCTTCCTAAAAAGACATCTTCAAAACAAATGGGTTGGGATAGACCAATTCAATGTCTTTGGAAAACCCTGACTCATACGGTGATTATATTGTAAAAGGACTAAAATGAATGACTGAAATTTCTAACTTGAGAGTGGAAAAACCTAAGACAAATAAAAATATGAAACCAGTAAGAATGAAAGTAGTAATCAATGAAATAGAAAATAAACAATAGAGAAAAAGAGTAAAACCAAACTTAAAAAGATCAACATAGCCGATAACCATGTGACTAGGGATAATTTGTCTCTAGACTCACCCATAAAGGAACGGAGAGACTATATATAACAAAGAGGATTACCTAGTACAGATTCCACAGATTTTTTTTTTTTAGTAGAGACTAGGTCTCACTATATTGCTCCGGGTACCCAGACTCAAGCGATCCCCAGCCTCCCAGGTAGCTGGGATTACAGGCGCACATCACCATGCCCAGTTATTTTTTGAGATTAGCTCTCTCTATGCTGCCCTGGGTGCGTGGACAGAAGCGATTCCCAGTCTCAGCCTTCCATCCTATGCTGGGATTAAAGGCACACGTCACCACGCCCAGCTCAGATTCCACAGATGTTTAAAGCACAATAAGACTAATAAATAATAAGGGAACAAAGGGGTAAGCAAGGGAGGGATGAGTGAGTGGCTGTTTGATTCAGGTGTGGGGAGAGGGTGGGGAACTTTGACGATTTCTCCAAAGTCTCTATAGGGGCAGCAGAGTTTCCCCAAAGCGAAACCAGGTCAAGGAATGTTTAAACGGCCAAACAAATACCAACTATGGACATGAAAGGTAAGAACCTCGGTGCCCTGAGAGAAAGTGAGACTAGAGGTGTGCACCAACCGGGTCATCTCTGACAACTAGACACTCTTCCTGTTGAGTGGAGATGTGTCTAGAACCTGTACCCAGCTGGCGGTCTCTGTTTTGCTGAAAATGGGGAGGAAGTAAGCCAGGTGCATAGGGCGAAATCACAAAGCGTGCTTTGCTTTCACTTCATTTTCTCATCTGTGGCACATCTGCTTAAAAAGGCAACTGAATTATAATTAACTGTAAATAGCTAAAGTGTAGCGTGATAAAATAGCAACATAGTAGGATGGCAAAGCCTTACCGGAAGAGATACAGTTACACCGAGTTCTCACCGAGCATCCTTGGTTAATTTCCCGGAAACTATTTTAAGTGAAACAAAATCTGAAACAAGAATTTGTATCATTCCTTCATTTCCCAAAGCACTTGATCAGGTCAGGTCTAAGGGTGTTGAGACCTTCTAAGGACACCTCAAGTTGTAAGGTGGTGTGGAACCCTGGAGAGAATGCCCTTCCATCGCAGGGTGTGTCATATGCACCCATACTCGCCCTCACAGGCACATCTGTGGGAAGTGGGAGTAAACTGGAATCCCCAGAGAAAACCCACAGAACTGGAGGAGGTGGACTCTACACAGACAGTCACTTCCACGGGGAACCTTTTTTCCACATCGTCGTTACAACAAAACAACGTTACTCAAGCATCTGCTGTAGATGCTTTGACAACTTTCTCCAAATATTAGGGTGTATTTTGGAACCCTGATTTATAAACTCTGGAAAAATCCTTGGCCCTTTTAAGTAAAGCAAACAAGGGTGAAAGTCCCTTCCCGGGATCTTGACTGCAGAAGTGGAAGAAATTACCTCACAGAATTAACAAAATGCAAGGCCTTTCATCTTTGAGAAGCTGGGGGCTAACGGCAACCTCAAAACTTCCCAAATTCCCTCATTTAGCAAATGAGAAATACAAAATCCTAACAGTTAGAGACTACTATCTTTTGCACCTGATGAAAGTAGTCAGTGAAATGCCAGGATTATTGGATATGTAAAGAGACAAGTCTGGCCAGGTGTGGTGGTGTGCACCTATAATCCCAGCACCTTGGGAGGCTGAGACTAGGAATCACTTGACTCCACGGGTTCAAGACTACCCCAGGCAACATAGCGAGACCTAGTCTTAAAAAATAAAAAGAGACAGGTCTCAGGAAGACCTGGCCCATGACAGTGAAAAGTTCTTCAGCTTATTTTAGACAACTTCTCACATGCCTCCCAATTTAAAACTGTATGTGGAAAGAGAAATAAATCCTATTCCATAGTTGCTCAGTGAAAGAAGTCATGTTTTCCTTCAGATAGAAAAGAGTCTATGACTGAGAAAGAAGATGGAATTCCCCTAGATACATAAACTTATATAACAAAGGTACTATTATTGTGTGACACCGTTTGTCTGTTACTCAAAATGGATACATTTATGGGGACAGAAAGTCAAATGAACTTTTTGGAGTCTTTCTGGGAGGAAAGAACGGGGAATTATTTAATGGGGAGAGAGGTTCAGTCTGGGTTCAAGAGAAAGTCCTAGAGAGGGACAGTGGTGATGGTGGTTCAACATGGAGAAGGTACTTAATGCCACTAGATTGTACATTTAAAAAATGGCTAAAAGGATATGTTTAGGTCATACATTTTTATTGCAAAAATTATTTTAAAACATAAGTAGCAGATTAATACTGTTTTTGACAGATACCAGTAAGGTGTCACCAGTACATGCCTTAATTCCACAGGGAACAAATGAATGCTAGAAGAAAAATTAATTTTTTTAAATTAATTAATTAATTTTGAGACTAAGTCTCGCTATTTTTGCCTGGGGAACCACAGGCTCATGTTGCCCAGGGTACCACAGACTCAAGCAATTCCCAGCCTCAGCTTCCCAGGTAGCTGGGATTACAGGCACATGCCACCACACCCAGTTATTTTTTGGGACTAGGTCTTGCTATGTTGCCTGGGCAGATCTTGAATCCGCACACTCAAGCATTTCCCAGTCCCAGCCGTGCTCCATAGGCTGCTGAGAAGAAAAATTTAAAAGACCCCTTCATTACTGTTCCTTAATCTACTATTTAAATTTTAATATTACATAGCAAGGATAACTATGAAACAAAAAAATGCTATGAAAACAATGTTTGTCCATTCAAAGTTATGACTACTTCCTGAGCACAAGTCTACTATGTATTTTTTCAATAAATTATCATTTCTTAACTTTTGATTACATATATATTTTACATTGTTGTATACCCAGATGCTCTCCCACCACCCTGTTACCTGTGACCTGCCATCCCCATCTCCTGTGCCCACCCCTTTCCTAACCTCTTCCTCTTTTACTTTTAGTTCTGCTATCATTTTCTTAGTTTTACATTTTCCTTGTCTTTTGTTTTCCCTATACCCCATCTATAGGTGAGACCATCCAACATTTCTCTTTTTCTTTCTGGCTTCTTTCTGCTAGCATGATTCCTTCTCGTGCCATCCATGTTATCACACATGCCTCACACTTGTCATTTTTGATTGCTCAGTAATATTTCACGGTGTACATATACCACAGCTTTCTGATCCATTCATCTGTTTGGGGGCATTTGGGTTGTTTCCCTATTCTGACAAGACTACAATTTAGAAAGCGTCAGATCAGACCTGAGCTACTCACATAAGCTCACTAGTCATAAACTCTTTGCAAAGGACATCTGATGAAAATGGGCATTGCCCCCACTTCCGGGTCTGGGGAGGCATCAGTGATGGTTGGGATTCACTCTTTGGGAACAGACCTGCCCTGAGACCAGGTGGGTGGACCTGAGTGGTGTTAGTGTTTGTGGGGTTTCTCTGGGTCACCATTCTCTCTGATCAGTTGCTTGAGGATTACCTGCATTGGCTAATCCCTGCTCACAACACCAGCATGAAGATAAACTGTTGCTATTTATAATCAATGGTATGTAAATAGTGTCGGTTCCTACCTGAGCTCTTGTGAGCACCCCAGTTAAGGACCTTACAAAGAAAATGGGGCAGGTATCATACCTGTATTATTTTTCCTCTCTCTTTATTTTCATGGTTTGTGTTTCATGACAAAGGAAGTTACATGGGCGAGGTCCAGGAACCCCAGAACTGGAAGGGAGCCCAGTCTTCCAGTTTCCAGAGCTTTTCCCTCAGAGTCTGCCTATTCCAGCCGGGCTGGCATTAGCAGGAGACATATGCCTTGGGCATAAAATCTCTGAGGCACCAAAACATCAGTGATACAGACAAATAACATGCGCACAATTCTTACAAATTAAAAGGATGCCAAAATATCTCTGAACAAAATGTTAAAAATGTTGAAAAGATCTGCTATTTGCTTGTGTTTTGACTCTGAAGATTGCCAACTAAAAACAGTCTTTGATCAGCTTGAAGTTCCCAGGCCCTCGGGGTAGGCGTTGACTTAAGAGCAGTGTACAGGTTAGGCAATGTTGTCACTCTGTTTCTTTCTGTCTCTCTCTGTCTCTGTCTCTGTATCTCTCTCTGTCTCTCTCTGTCTCTCTGTCTCTCTGTCTCTCTGTCTCTCTGTCTCTCTGTCTCTCTGTCTCTCTGTCTCTCTCTCTCTCTCTCTCTCTCTCTCTCTCTCTCTCTCCCTCCGTTTCTCTGTCTCTTTTGTAAGGAGAAAAGGCCAAACCCAAATCACTTTGCTGCATGCTAAAACCAGCGAGAGTCCAGCTCAATTTCCAAGGAGTTCTCAGGTTAGAGAAACCTGGTGTTGACTGGTCGTTTTTTTTTGTTGTTGTTTTTTTGGTTTTTGGTTTTTTTTTGAGACTAAATCTCGCTATTTTTGCCCGTGGGACCGCAGGCTCTCGTTGCCCGGGGTACCACAGACTCAAGCCATCCCTAGCCTCAGCTCCCCAGGTAGCTGAGATTACAGGTGTGCGCCCCCACGCCCAGCTATTTTTTTGGAACTAGGTCTCTCTACGGGCCCCAGGTGGGACTCGAACCGCAATCCCTAGCCCCGGCCGCTTCATGGGCTGAAGCTTACAGGCACGAGCCACCGTGCCCGGCCATTGACTGGTCAGTTATTGCCCAACATGCCAGCATTCCAGAGATCCTGCCAGGGAGCTGGGGCAAGATCTATTTTTGACCACCAATAGGCCACGGTGTCCTACTTTTAGGGTGCACTAATCAGTGGAAACCTATATTTACATAAAAGGTGCATAAATTTGTCAGGATTCATTTTGGCTAAGTGACATTGAAGCCAGTTCAATATCAAGTTCCCTTAATCTCTTTAGTATGATTTGATGGGCAGTTTGGGGATTATTTTTGACAGCCTGGTGAGGAGTTCTGACGCAGCCAGTTTTCAGACAGCTGTTATTTGAACATCTACAGCAGCGCAGAGAAACACAAAATAAAATCTTGCTCGGATCTCTACCCCACAGTCCAGCCTTGTGGCGTTTACTTCGGGAGTTCTGATCCTTACACCAAATGACAAATATTAGCTTAGGGTCAGAGCCAATGAGGCCCTGAGTAACGACATCATCCCCACACAGACTTTCCAGGGAGGGGGGAGCAGTCACTTTGGAAGCAGAAAATAGACTATTGGCCCGAGCTGGTTCTGTAGGGGTGCATCCAGCTGGAGACTGGGCAGTGTCCCCTTGAAGATGGAGGGGAGGCCCACACTCTGGGGGGAGGCAGTTGGTGCCAGGCAGCCTCGGAGAAGAGTGACACATCGACCTGGCTGAGGAGCGGTTCACTGAAACTGGCAAAGCACCAGCGTTAAGCTCGGATGTGGCTTTAATTCGGAGAGTTGTCAAAAGATGAGATTTTCCACGAAGCCTCAAGACCAGTGGCTGGGCCTGTGTTCGCTTAGAGAAGCAGAGAGCAGGCACAGGGACAGAGAAAGGAGAGGTCCAGGGGCTCAGAAGCCAGCTAGGACCTTGCCATGTCAGGAGGGGACAGACCCTAAGAGCCACAGGAGCGAGGACCAGCGTGACGTGCCTGAGGGAAGTCAAGGAGAGACACCCTTGTGGTTTGTGGGCACTTCAGGTAGGGTGGGGGTGGGGTGTAGTTTCACAAGACTAAGCCAGTTCTGTTTGTCTGATGTTGAACATGACCTTGATTCTGCCGTCTTTGAGCCAACAGATAAAATACAACCACACTCTAGCCCAGTGTGTGCCTGATAAAACATTCCTGGATGTTTCTGGAAGGACGCTGGGGAGACTAGTTCCCATGGATGCTTTCAGACAGGGGTGCTGCTGGCTGGC
>PVHY01028826.1:0-14861 GCA_004024945.1 Uropsilus gracilis | reverse complement strand
AAAAAAAAAAAAAAAAAGAAGAAGAAAAGGAAGTACCCATGTTGGGCCAGGCATGGTTGTGCATGCCTGTAAGCAGCAGCCTAGGAAGCAGCAGCTGGGGTCAGGGAACTCGATTCAAGTCCCACTGGGGGTAGGTAGTGAGACCTAGTTCCAAAATAATATAGCTGGGGATGGTGACAAGCATCTGTAATCCCAGCTACCTGGGAAGCTGAGGCTGGGGATTGCTTGAGTCTGTGGTACCACAGGCAACATGAGCCTGCAGTTCCACAGGCAAAAATAGCAAGACCTAGTCTCAAAACAAAAGAAAGAAAGAAAAGAAAGAAAGTATCCATGTTAAGGTTCCAATCAATAGCCAGGACCACTGACTAAACAGAGGGGTCCTGAGGGGGTCATACTTATCACACCAAAAAACCTTCACTTATAGAGAAAATATATACACATCCTTTTATACTCACATGTTGAATACATTATGAAACGTCCCAAAGTTGTAAACACATAAACATAGATGTGATAGGTGCTTGTATAAGACAGAGGTGATATTTATATGTGTGCAATTTATCGTGATGTACATGTGTGTCATGTATGATGTTTGTGTTAGGTGAGGTATATACATATATGTTATACAAGATGTATGTGTAGAAGGGAAGTGTGTTATGTCCACGCATGTGCATTACATGGACTTAGATCTAATTTCAACATCTTTCTCCCCACTGCCATGGGACTCTTACTCACCCTTCACCTGGAGAAACTTGAAAGAAAAAGCTGAATGTTCTCTGAGGCCCTGCCAACCACTTTGCTAAACCCCCTTATTTAATCCTCATGACAACCCAACAAGGCCGAGTTCATTCTCAAGGCTTCGCAAACAGAAACCCCAGCTCCAGTGAAGAAGGAAGCTGCCCCCTGTCAGAAGGCTCAGGTCACTAGCATCTTGTCCAGGCCATCTTGCCCAAGCACTAAACCCCAGCACTGCAGGCAGGGGTCCTACACCAGGGACCTCGCCAAGCCAGGTCCAAATGCAAACAGGTCCAGCCAGCCCGAGCTCCGAGGGGCTCCCCTCAGCCTCCATTTAAATATGAGGTCCAGTGACAGTCATCAGGGCACAGAGAGGTCTGAGGTCTGATTTTAAAGGGTTCACCAGGGCACACATAAGAAATAGAATCCCTCGTTCTGGTTTAGTGCCAGGACAAGTTATGCAGAAAGGGAGGGCAATCCTGTGTAAATCCCTCTGCTTTTCTCCATCCTCACTGCCACCTCCTTCTCTCTTTGCCTCCTAAGGGAGTGCCTCATCTCTTCCCTGGTCACCCTCGGGTCCTTGTCACCCTATAGTCCTTCATCACGAAGGAGCCAGTCAAGTCCTTTCAAAATGCGAAGGATTGGATCTCACCTGACTCCTTGCAACCCCACTCAAAACTGTTCATCTCACGTAGTAAATTCACCTTGCCACATGAGCCACCCCTCAACCACTGCTTCACCTGCCAAAGACAGCCCTGTCACAACAGAGAATGACCCAGTCTAAAATAGCAATAATGCTGAGCTTGAGAAGCATATGTTGTGTGGTTGCTGTTTCCATACATCTGGGGTTCTTCTTGACGTACTGTTCATGCTCAGGAAGTATTGGATGGATGGATGGGTGGATGGATGGATGGATGGATGGATGGATGGATGGATGGATGGATGGATGGATGGATGGATGGATGGATGGATGGATGGATGGATGGATGGATGGATGGATGGACAAACAATGGCACAGTCTGAGGACTCAAAAAAGATATCACTCATCCCTACCTTCTACCCTTGATTCTTCTCCATCCAATAGATCTCAGCTTCTATGTGCTTTCCTTGATTCACTACATACACACGGTGAGATTCTCCTGCATAAACCTTCCAACAGTATATCTACTTCCCCTAGTATCTCCACTAAATGGTCAGTTCCCTGTGGGAGTGTTGGGGAAATGTGGGGTCACTGTGCCTCCTACATCTTGGCCTGCTAACCCTTGGTCCTTACGGCTGTGCTACTGAAGTTTTACTTCCCTCCCCTAACACTTGGAGTCCTCTTTTCTTGGACAATCTAGATCATTCTAGAATCTTCTTTTTGAAAGTAAAGGCTTATTCTTGCTTAGGGAAAGGAGACATTGAAGGAGACGCATGAATATCTCATAAATGGCCCACAGGGTGATCATTATGTCTTAGGTTACCTGCTCCTTGCTGCCTCCCACACACAACTATAAATTCCATAACAAGAGAGCTATGTCTTCCTGTTCACCCATTAATCCCCAAAGTGCCTAGCAGAGTAACCACTCCCTACATTTGTTGAATAAATGAAGACAATTTAGGGACAAGAGCTTTGAAATGAAGCAAATATATCTGTTGATTATTTATTTATGAGATATTCATGCGTCTTGTTCACCTTGAGATATTGATAGGGCAGAAGATATTTCTGTTGTCCCCAATCTCTAAAAGCAGCCTGGGCTTCAATGTCTCCTTTCCCTAAGCAGAATAAGCCTTTACTTTCAAAAAGAAGATTCTAGAATGATCTAGATTGCCCAAGAATAGAGGACTCCAAGTGTTAGGAGATGGAAGTAAAACTTCAGTAGCACAACCGTAAGGACCTAGGGTTAGCAGGCCAAGATGGAGGAGGCGCAGTGACCCCACATTTCCCCAACACTCCCACAGGGAACTGACCATCTAGTGGAGATAGTAGTGTGGCAATCTGTAGTTTCCTACAACTGGAGCAAAAAAATGCCACGGCTTGGCAACTTTAGCAAAGGTGCCCTATAGTCAAGCTTGGCTGGTGAACCCTCTGGGTTTGAAAAGTAAAGCTACTTTGTACAGGAAATACTTCCATTTTGATCACAAGGCTGTCAAAATTAGAGACCTATCTCCAAGGTTTTCTAGCTCTCTAGAGAGGGGAAAGAAGTCCCTCTAGACAGAACAGAGTAGAAATAGCCTGTCCTGTCAAGCACCAACACTTAGCAGAAATATACTACAATGTATGTGTACATAAGTTTACGTTTTCTAGTAGACACATTTAAAAATAAAATAAATAGGTGGAATTAAATTTAATAATATTATTTAACCCAGCATACCAAATGACTATGTCAACATGGAATCGATAGAGCTATTTTTGATAAATATTTTATGTTCTATTTTTTCATTTGAAGTTTTTTTAAGTTTGTTTTGTTTTGTATTCACAGTACATCTCAGTTCAAAATAGTCACATTTCAAGTGTTCACTAGGCATGTGTGGCTAGGGATGGCTGTCTCAGACAACTTGGTTCCACTGGATGGGAATTCACAATCTATTTTGAGTTTTTGGTGGTCTTTTTTTTTATGGTATATAACATTCAATTCCCTTTATCTTCTGATAATTGTTAGAACTGCTCACATTATGTTTGCAGATTAACTCTCTCTATTGACTATCTATAACTGGCCATTAGGTAAGTTGTATCCCCTCCAAAAAGGGATGTGGGTGTCCTAACCACCAGCCACCATGACTGATCTCATTTGGAAAGAAAGTCTTGGGAAATCAATTTAAGATGAGAGTAACGCCAGGCGCACTGCCGAGCACCAGTAATCCCAGCTACTTGGGAGGTAGAGGCTAGGAAACACTGAGTCTGTGGGTTCGGGACTACCCTGGACAAGATAGCAAGACCTAGTTTTAAAAAAAGAGCTGGGTGTGGTGGCGCATGCCTGTAATCCCAGCTACTTGACAGACTGAGGCTGGGGATTGCTTGAGTCTCTGGGATGGGGACTACCCCAGGAAACATAGTAAAAATTAATCTCTAAAAAAAATTAATAAGATAAGGGTAGACCCTCATTTAATATGACTGACTTGCAGCCTTATAAAAACTAGGGACTTGCATGCAGACATACACCAGGGAAGATGCTGTGAAGACACACAGGCAGGAGGTCATCTCTAAGTTCAGGAACCCCAGAGGCCACCAAAAACTGGGAGAAAGAACAGGAGGTCACTCCCCGGGCATCAAAGAGTGTGGATTTACTGATATTTTGATGTTGGACTTCTGTCCTCCAGCATGATGAGAAAGCCAATGTCCCTTGTTCTAAGGTACCCACTGTGTAGGACTCTGTCATAGAAGCCCCAAGAGAGAAATACACATAATACGTAGTCCCAAAATGTAGCAACTGAATATAACCAGCAGGGATGATCTCGGTGTGTGCACGGGCCAGAACTCTGGATCCAGTCTTCATTGGCGGTTGGCTGGAGGCTCAGCCAATTAATTTTCTTTTTCTGTTTTTTTTTTCTTTTTTGAGACTAAGCCTCGCTATGTTGCCTGGAAGAGTCCCGATCCCATGGACTCAAGCCATCCCCAGCCTCAGCCTCCCAGGTAGCTGGGATTACAGGCACTCGCGACAGCACCTGGCTGGTTTTTCCACACCAGGTCTTGCTATGTTGCCCGGGGTAGTCTTGAACTCGCAAACTCAAGTGATCCCTGGCCTCAGCCTCTCAGCGCTTGGATTACAGGTGCATGCCACCACACCCGGTTCAGTCAATTAATTTTCATATGGGATTTTCTTTTGCATTGCTCCCACGTAGAAGCTGTTCCATCATAGTGAGCAAACCCTAGAAGACAGGAACCCAAAGTCTTTCTAATCATGAAAGTGTTTCTTTTTACATTGACCTCACTCTGTTCTTTAGAAGCAAGCCCAGCCCTATTCGACAGGAACAGCAGCAAGAAGGACCCTGGGGGCCATCTCAGAGGCTGCCTAGCACAGGTAGGCCACCTCGAGGCCTAGCACACTTTCCAGTGTGGGACAGATTCAATTCACCCCTTGTCCCTGGAACCCCAGGTTCCCTGTCTCCTGTCCTCCCCATGTGCAGTAGCTGGTCAGCTCGTAGATTGCCAGCTCCCTGGTACCATTTCAGAACTGAAGAGTCAGTTTTATTTCTGCCAGGCATGGAGGCATGCGCCTGTAATCCAAGTTCTGGGAGTCAAGAGGCCTGGGATCACTTGATTTGGAGGGTTTGCACCTATCCTGGGCAACAGCGAGACCTGGTCTCAAAAAAAAAAAAAGTCAGTTTTATTTCTTACATCTATCAGACACTGAAAGCCTATATGACAAATGTACCTAATGAAGAAAAACAATGAATTATAAGCCTTTGACCCAGGTATTCTTAAAATAAATGCATACCAGCTCTAGTAGATGTTTGATGCATGATGCATGATGGGTTGGTGGGTGAATGGGTGGATGAACGGTTGACTGGAATATGGATGGATGATTGTATTTGAATCTCATGACACATGCCCACAAGTTCTAATCTCTTTCATCGGTTCAACAACTTTTTATTTGTTACATTTCTGGACTTTTTTCTGCTTAAATCAGAAGAGCAATAATGTGTGTGTGTGTCTGTATGTTGTCCTAGTTTGTTGACATTTATGGACTTTCTTAGGTATTCTGAAATTAACCAGAAGTGCTAACGGACAATAGTAAATATTTGGTCATAAAGTATCATCAGAGAACCATTTTCTAAGTAAACCCCACCCAATACAATCCCCTTACATCACCTAAAGCTTTGCCTGGCTGTCAGAAATGCGATCGTTTTATTGAAAAGACTCATGATGTAGTGAACAAAAGCTTAGGAAATAAACTCTAATCCCCACAGGAACACTCGATACAACTCGACTCACACTAAAATATTCAATTTATGGCCTATATTGAATCCTATGTCTATAATTTACTGCCCTAACTACAAAGGGCTTTTTTAATACAAGCCAATTTCAATATATTTTACTATTTTCCTTGCCCCTGTTAAAGCAGAAATAACAAATTCTGCTGAAAGATTAGGAAACAAAAGTAACAGAGCTTCCTAGGGAAGCATCTTGCAATCATCTATTTTTCAGCAGACTGAGTGCCTAGGATTGAGGCAAGTGCTCTGGTTGTCCAAAGAGCCATCCTTATTTTTAACTGACTTCCCTGTTCTGATACACACCAAGGACGACTGCTCTTAGGAAAACATTAAGGCATTTGTTTAATAAGTATTTACAGGCACCTCTGTACAGAGCCATTTCAGAGACATTGCAATCAACTAAACAACAAAGTCTCTCTTTGAGGAGCTGTTGTTCTAGAAATGAGAGAGAAAATACCTAAGTAAAATATACACAGTGGAGAAGGCTCAAGAACTAGAAAATCCTTCGAAGGTGGTCTCTAGGCCAACATCCAAATGCAGTGAAAGAATGAAGTCATCCGTAGATTTGGAGAGAAAGTGATTTTGAGGGGTTCAGACAAAGGAATTGACCATCTGGCTTATCCTTTTAAGGCATCCTTCCATCTAGTATATTTAGAACGACTCTGGGAATACTATGGACAAACACTGATTAGGTATGATGACCATCGCAATCAGCCTAGGGAGAGGTGATGGGAGTGGACCAGGATGATAACTGAGGCTATGGGAAGATGTGACTGGATTTTTAACACGTTATAAAGTTAGAACAATGGGACTTGCTTTTACATTTGATTTGGGTTGTAAGTTAAGACCAGCTTTAAGGGTGTCTTCAAAGCTTGAGCCTGAGTAATAAGAATCATGATACTGCCATTTTTTTCTGAACAGAATTAAGATGAGTTCAGCTTTTGACATGTCATGATTGAGATGCTGTATTAACTATCTACTGTTACATAGTAAATGTCCCTAAACTTTAGCATCTTAAAACAATGCATATGTATTGTCACAGCATTTCTGTATGTCAAGAACTCAGGAGTAACCTAACTAGATGGTCTGGTTGGGGGGTGGCCTCTCATGAGGCGGTGGTCAAGATGGCAGCTGGGCCCGCATCCTCTGAAGGCTCAACTGGAACTGGAGAATCCACTTTCAAAATGGCGCCCTCACATGACTGGTGGCAGTTACTTGCTGGCTCTTGGCAAGAGACCTCAGTTGCCCACACACTGTCTCTCCAGAGGACTTGCTGATGTCTTTCACATCAAGGCAGCCAACTTCCCCCAGAATGTGTGACCCAAGAGAACACAGAAGTCCCAGTGCCTTTTATGGCCTAGTTTGGAAAACACACACTGTCATTTCCATAATAGTTTGTCTGAACCAAGTCATAATTCAACCAACACTCAAGGAAAGGGAAATTAAAACTCCACTCCAAGCGGATGTTATGTCAACGACTTGGTGGTGAGCATGCTTTGAAATTGTCACAGATGTCTGTCGGAGATATTCCATGTACAATTGAATGCACAAATCTGGAGGATAGTGGGACGAGAGGTCTGGACTGGAGATAGAGTCAAGGAGTTGATGGCTATTGTACATATTACCTGCTTACGCCACAGTGCTTTGGTGTTAGATCTGAATTCAGCTGCCAGGTCATGTACTCACTGACTGACCTCAGTCAACATATGCAAACCCCTTGTACTTTCTGCTTCATCATAAGATGGAGAGTCTAATAACTGTTACCTAAGACTTATGGCTGTTAAATAAGAAGTTAAAATCTGGTGGAGTTACAGCAGCTGTAACTACAAATGGAGCTTAGTATCTGCAATCCAGGACACAGGGCCCCAAGAAGCATCTGGGCTGTGTGTTAAAGTAGCCTCCGCATTTATGTCCACAAAAAAGGCAAGTCCCCACTCAGGTCCGCTGAATGCAAATGAGGCTTCCAGTCCATTCTGATTGGTAGAAAACCTGAGCTGTTTGGGATTGGTGGGATTTCAATACTGCCCAGTCTCTGGCTTCCCAGGATGGTGTCAGCTTCCTTCAGCAGTGGAGGCACCTGGACTCATATGGTGCCTGCACAAAATTCCCTTTGGTGTTTATCCAGACTTGGGATCATTTCATTTTTGCTTTTCATTCTTATGTTATCAGCACCAAGGAGATGGGATCCTCTCAAACACCTGGAACTGAGATATGCTCAATTTTCCTCAAAGAAAATATAAATTGTGGGTCCAGGATAGAGAGGAAACAGCCAGCAAGAAAAATCAACAAAGAGGGTGGGCACAGTGGCACGTGCCTGTAAGCGTTAGCCTATGAAGCACGGCGGGGGCTGGGGATCATAGTACAAGTCCCTCCCGGGACAACTTAGCGAGACCTAGTTCCAGAAAAATAGCTGGGCATGGGGGTGTGCGCCTATAACCCCAGCTACCTGGGAGGCTGAGGCTGGGGATCGCTAGAGTCCATGGGATCGGGACTAGCCTGGGCAACATAGTGAGACCTTGTCCCAAAAAAAAAAAAAGTCAACAAAGGACCCCACATAAAGCAAGACCTCCAGTCCCTTTAAAATATAATTGCAAACCAAATGTCCCAAAACAGATGATTGGATGAAAGAGATGTGGTGTATATACACCAATCAAAAATAACAAATTTGATGAATTTATGATCACATGGATGGACCTAGAAGGAATCCTATTAGCAGAAACAAGTCAGAAAAAAAAAAAAAAAAGACGGAAACCAAATGGTTTCACTAATATACAAGACATAGGAAAAATAAGCAAAAGGCCAGAAGGAAAAGTCAAAACAAGCTAACCACCAAACCAAAGTACACAACTGGGGGAGGGAGGACTGGTGGGAGATGTCAGGAAGGGGAAGTGATGGGTGAACCCCAGGGAATACAAAGATGTGAAATATGTATATAAATTATTTTTTTAAATGTTTGCATGTATGCAAAACTTTGTTTTCCTAAGAAGTAGTCAAAAAGCTCCTCAGTGCCCGTCGAATGCTATGTCTGAATGGACTGTTGCAGGTTAAAGTGAAGGAGAGATCGAGAGAGTGGGAAAAGAGAGAGAGAGAGGGAGAGAGAGGGGAAGGGAGAAAGAGAGAGAGGGGGGTTCTAGATTCCCTATATCCCCACAAGAATTATCATAAATCTTTAGTAAAGTCTTAGAATCACACACGTTTAGGGGGTGGGGCCATGAAGGCATTTCACCTGACTTGGAGGCCAGGGAGTTCACCGGCTGCCATCCAATCTGGGGTGACACTATCCACCATACTTTGCCAACTGAGTGCACAGCAGGTAAGGAGTTTCCACTGGGGAAGGTGGGACATTTTGGAGGTGGAAGGCTGTGGTGGGGGTGGAGTTGATGCCAGAGACTTGCACTTAAAAATAGAAAAATGGCAGCTTTTCCAGTCTATGCTGTTGCTCCCTCACGTGATGCTGCTGGGATGCTGATGCCGATGCGTCAGGACCCTTCGACACCCCGTTTTTGCCTTCTCAGAAGGCCTGGCCCAGACTTCCAGAGAGCTGTCCTTCCCGGGAGGCTTCCCTTGGCCTCCTCCAGGCCCCAGGCCCCAGGGAGAGCGAGTGTGAGAAGAGACAGAGCAGGCCGCCCGGGCCAGCTCGTCCATGTCTAATTATGATGATTGTTGCTGCCCAGTGATTAGCCAGCGCTGCCGCCAGCATTAAACAGTCATTTATCAAACCTTGAAATTCCTTCTTCAACAGAAAAGCATGGCCCTTGCCCTGAACTTGGGCAAACAGAGAGCACTCAAATCAGCCCTTGTCAGCACTGAGGCTGGGGGCCCGGCCTGCCAGGCCCGGGGTGTGAAAGGAAGAGTGACAGGAAGGCCAAACCGCACAGCAAGTGTGCAGCAAGTGTGCATGTGTGTGTGCACGTGTGTGCGTGTGTGAGCATATGTGTGTGCAATGTGTGCATATATGTGCATGTATGTGCATGTGTGTAGACACACAGGCCTCTCCAAGGTCACTCCTCCTGTGGAAGTGTCGGCAAGTAGGAATGTGTGAGCCTGTGTGTGAGTGTGAGTGTTGCACTGAGTGTGTGAAAGTGAGTCTACGAGTGTGGGTGAGGGCTGTTTGGTGCCAGAGACCCCTGGCCTGTCTGGTGAAGCCCAACTCACCTTGCTCACAAGTGTGTCGAACGCCACATCGAATAACATCGATGGCACTGCCAGCCAATTACTTCTTAAACACAGTCATTAAAATATTCATAAAAAGAAATTTGTGAGCCAGGCATGGTGGTGGGCGCATGTAATCCAAGCGCTGGGAGGCAAAAGGCCAGGGAATCACTTGAGTTTGCAGGTTCAAGACTACCCTAGTCTCGAAAAAGCAGATGGAGCTGGATGAGGTGGCACCTGTAATCCCAGCTACCTGGATCGCTTGAGTCCGCAGGATGGGGACTGCCCCAGGCAACATAGTCTCCAAAAAATGTATGCTTGAGGGCAGGGTGGCTCCTGGAGGACATGACCCCGTTCCTTCACCGAGGATGTGGGGTGCCCCGCCCGATGGGATGTGTGTGTTTGGGGGGGTCCAGCCATCCCCGCAGGATTCCTGGAAGGTGGCAATGCCTCCAGAGGGGACTCTCGTCCTCCGTGTTCTCCACAGAGAACCAGGAGCACAGTGAGAAGAGCCCAGCTGCCCATCAAGAGGGTCCTCTCCCCAGACACCCCGTCAAGGCCCCCCATCCCAGAATCCCACATCCAGATGAGCCAGACACACTCCTGCTGGCCACCGCAGTCCACGCGGGGCTGGAAACTTAGAAACAAGCCCCCAGGACAGCTGCCATCTTCGCAGTGCGTCTCCGGGTCCAGAGACGAGACAGGGGCCAGCTCTTCCCATGTGACGATCGGTGGGCCACACTGGCCTCGCGCCTGGTCAGCCCCGCGGTCTCATACATGACAGCCATCGCCAGTGGCCCGGCCACATGGTGCGCACAGTTGTGCATGGAAACGGCCGTTCCCCTTCGGAGCGTTCCTCTGGGGTTCTCTTTCCGAGGGGCACAGCGCCCCAAAGAGACACAGCTCGGGCCCGCGGCCCTTGCCGGGAGGGCCGGCCGCCCCGGCCCCGCCGTGTCACTGCCACTGGGGCATGGACGCTACAGAGGATGATGTGTGGTCGCTGAGCTGCCCACGTCGCCGGCACGGCCCCTGTGGATGCTGCGAAGTGGACGTCCTGTGGTCACGTGTCATTAAGTCCCTCTGTCTCCAATGGACCCCCTTCCTGGCGGGCCGGCCAGGCTGGCGCAGGCAGCGGACACTGACCAAGCCCAGCCCCCTTCCCGGCGCCTCCCTGGTGCTCCCTGAGGCGGGGCCGTGGGCTCTGGTGGGCAGCGCCGGCCGCGCGTGACTGCAGCGAGGACAACGTCCCGGTACCTTCGCTGATAGCCAGCGCTGACTCGCACAAAAGCCAGAGGACGGGGTGGGGTGGGGTGACATGGCCAGTCAATGAGGTGTCGGGGTTTCTCTCTTCCTCCTGTAGCCTCCGTGACCAGCGCAGCTACTGGCCTCATGGAGGTGTGCATGCGCAACTGGGCCCACGCGGGCCTGGGGGGCAGGGAGAAAGGGTGCTGTCGCCCTGGGGGGACAGACTGCAGAAGAGATGCCCGGAGAGCCTAGTCCTGGTCCCCAACCCCGCTGCCCAGTCTTCCTGCTCACCACACCCCTGGCCCAGCCTCCCTGCCTGGGGTACCAAGCACCTGACTCCCAGCGAGCAGGGCGCAGGACGCAGGGTGCAAGACACAGTTTGCAGGACGCAGGAGCAGGACGCAGGACGCAGGACACAGGAGCAGGGTGCAGGATGCATGCAAACCCCCCCCCAGGGTGCCCACGTCCTTCTTCAGCTGCTAGAACCCACGTCGCAGTGGCCCAGAAGGGGTGGCTGCAGGATGAGAGGCGACCAGCGCCAAGGAACGAGAGTCCCGGCCGCCGGAGCCGTCCAGGCTGGGGAATCCAGGCAGCCCTGGACGCACCTGAGGCCAGGGCTCCCGGCAGGTCCCGCAAGGGTCACGTGGCCGTGCTGCTCCCAGGGGTCCCAGCCAGGCCGCGCTGCACCCACGGCAGCCACAAGCACATGGTGCCCAGCAGAGCCCACCACATCCCGCACAGCAGGGTCCTGGCATGAGTCGCTGTGCTGTTGGGTCTGAGGCCGAGTCCCAGGCTGTGGGCTGTCTTAGGAGACAGCAGCGCAGTGCAAGTCACAGCCGTTCGCAGCCGGGGACATTAGACGCAAGACGTCCCTGCAAGCTCCTCTCCCTCCACGCAGGCAACACGTGGGCGGGTCATTGTGGCGCTTAGTAGGAGCTTTGGACCCAACCACGTGGGAGGGCAGGGCCTGGCGCCCGAGTCTCCGGGCACTGGGAGCCCGGCCGGCCTCGGGGACACAGCAGGCTTCTTCGCTGCGAACCTGACAAAGCAAAGCTTGACTGGCTGGGATAACCCCATCCGGGCCTCAGCTAAACACAGTGGCAGGCTGGGCACGGTGGCGCGCGCCTGTAATCCCAGCTCTCTGGGCAGCTGAGGCTAGGAATCACTTGAGTCCGCGAGTTCAAGACAACCCCAGGCAAGATAGCGACACCTAGTCTCTAAAAATAGATAGATAAGGGTGGGCTGGGCATGGTGGTGCGTGCCTATAAATGGCAGCCTAGGAAGCCACGCCAGGGCCAGGGATCACAGTTCGAGTCCCGCCTGGGGCACATAGCGAGACTTAGTTCCAAAAAAATAGCTGGGCATGGTGGCACGTGCCTGTAATCCCAGCTACCTGGGAAGCTGAGGCTGGGGATTTCTTGAGTCCGTGGTACCCTGGGTAACATGAGCCTGCAGTTCCACAGGCAAAAACAGCAAGACCTAGTCTCAATAAATAAATAAATAAGTAAATAAGTAAATAAATAAATACAAATAAAAATAGATGATAGATGACAGACAGACAGACAGACAGACAGACAGACAGACAGACAGACAGACAGACAGACAGACAGACAGACAGACAGACAGACAGACAGACAGATAGATAGATAGATAGATAGATAGATAGATAGATAGATAGATAGATAGATAGATAGATAGATAGATAGATAGATAGCTTTGGGACTGCTGGCCTCCAGCAGAAGGAGTTGGCTTCAGAGGTGGGTGCATAAAGCGCATCTGCAACCCACACGAGGCTGAAGGTGCTGCTGCTCCCTGGGAGAAGAGAAGATAAAGGAAAGTAATGCGCATGATACAGGTGAAAAGAAAAAGAAACAGTTCTCCTAATTGCCATCAGGGAACCCCCGAAACACAGGCGCCACCCAGCCCCGATGCATCGCAGTGCACGCAGCCTGCACCTTTCCTGATAGCGTCTGAAGTATTCCAGCCTCTGCCTGACACTTGCTCTGCTGAGAAATCTGCCCGCTCAGGATGGGAATGGAAACGCCCAAGAGGCGGCAGCATTTTCTATGAATAATGGCACATCCGAGCCAGGGTTATGGTCTGCGGGTCCCTGTCCCCACCACCTCCAGCCCCCCGAGCCTATTCCCAACCCCACACGTGTCAGGGGGGCCTCTGTGGGTGCTGAAGGCCTCCTGAGCAGGATGGGTGACCCCGGACTGCCCCTGCCCCCCGAGATCACGGTGGGGGCTGTGAAACCCACTGGGCATCCTCACCCAACCGAACCCTCACCGTGATCCCAGCTCTACCCCCTGGAACTGTGAGGCATAAACTGTGTTGTTTGTAACCCTCACCCCCCACACACACCCCCACGGGTGGTCTCTTGCTGGGTGGCAGAAGCAGACAGGCCACAATGGGGTCAGAGTCAGCACTTCCTTCACCAACAGATGCTCCCTGGACAGACCATGAGCCCGGGAACATTAGCCACCAGGGAAAAGGCATTGTCGACCACTGTTCAATGACTCAGGGAGGCAGCACATTTGTTCAGTATTTAAAAAGCTCTTCTAGCCAGGGGGGGTGGTGTGCGCCTGTAGTCCAAGCACTGGGAGGCTGAGGCCAGGGATCGCTTGAGTTTGTGAGTTCGAGACTGTCCCGGGTAACATAGTGAGACCTGGTCTCAAAAAAGCAGCCAGGCACGATGGCAGGCACCTGTAATATCAGCTACCTGGGAGGCTGAGGCAGGGGATCGCTTGAGTCCGTGGTAGCCTGGGCAACTTGAGTCTGTGGTACTCCGGGCAACATAACAAGACCTAGTCTCCATGGTCAGGCACAGGGGCACATGCCTGTAAGCAGCAGCCTAGGAAGCTGTGGCAGGGACCAGGGATCACGGTTCGAGTCCCACTCGGGGCAAACGTAGCAAGACCTAGTTCCAAAAAAATATAGCTGGGCATAGTGGTGCGCACTTGTAATTCCAGCTACCTGGAAAGCTGAGGCTGGGGATCGCTTGAGTCCGTGGCACCCCGGGCAACATGAACCTGCAGTTCCACAGGCAAAAATAGCGAGACCTGGTCTCAAAACAAAAAAAAAAAAAAAGACCAAGTCTCCAAAAATGAATAAATAGGTCTTCTGCTGGGTGTGGTGGCGCGCATCTGTAGTCCAAGCACTGGGAGGCAAGAGGTCTGGGATCGCTTGAGTTTGCAGGTTCGAGACTACCCCAGGCAACATAGTGAGATCTAGTCAAAAAAAAATTAAAAATAGGCCGGGCATGGTGGCACGTGCCTGTAAGCGGCAACCTAGGAAGCCACGGCCAGGGCCAGGGATCGCCAGGGGCACGTACTGAGACCTAGTCCCAAAAAATTAGCTGGGCATGGTGGCGCGTGCCTGTAATCCCAGCTACCTGGGAGGCTAAGGCCAGGGATCGCTTGAGTCCGTGGTACCCCGGGCAACGTGAGCCTACGGTTCCACGGGCAACATAGCAAGACCTAGTCTCAAAAAAAAAATCAAATCAAAATGAGATAAATTAAAAGCTCTTCTGGTTTTGTTTTTTAATAAAGAGCAGCGCCCTGAGCACACATCAGGAGCCCCGGAATGGGGAGAGAAAGGATGCTTTGGGGGTGGGAGGGTCAGTGGGGCGTGGCCGGGTTGGATCTTCCCCAACTGAGCTCGCCAGTCCCCTGAGCCTGGAGGTCCGGTGGGCAGCTGGGGCCTCCCCGGGGCGACCCCACCCTCCCTCACCCAGTGCAGGCCTCTGGCCCACCAGGATTGCCTTCCTGTCTGTGAAATGGGGGGGGGGGGGACTCGCTCCTGCGTGGCCAGGTGTC
>PVHY01028825.1:0-14861 GCA_004024945.1 Uropsilus gracilis | reverse complement strand
CTATCTATCTATCTATCTATCTATCTATCTATCTATCTATCTATCTATCTATCTATCTATCTATCTATCTATCTATCTATCTATCTATCTATCTATCTATCTATCTATCTATCTATCTATCTATCTATCTATCTATCTATCTATCTATCTATCTATCTATCTATCTATCTTTATATTACATCATTGCATTCCCTGGTGTTCTCCCTCCACTGCATCACCCATGCGCCTTCATCTCGATCTTCCCCTCCCTGCCCCTTCCTTCCCTGATCTCTCCCTCTTCCCACCCCCTCCCCAAAAGCCTGCCCCCTCTCTCCTTACCCTAGAATTTTCCTGCCTTTTACCTATCACTCCTACATCCCATCTATAGGTGAGATCATATAGTTTCTGTCTTTTTCTTTCTGACTTATTTCTGCTAATATAATTCCCTCTAGGTTCATCCATTTGTTGGTTTTGATTGCAGAATAATATTCCTTTGTGTAAATATACCACATCTTTTTCAACCATTAATAAGTTTTTGGGCTTTCCTGTCTTTTAAACTTACTGACTTATCTGTACTCTGTAGATTTTTCAGTTTAACCCTGGGATCTGTGATACTGAGTATGTGTGTATAGGGGCGTCACAAAGAGGCCCAAAATAATGACAAGGGTTTACCTACCTTCCTGATATCACAACTTTCCTGGCAATGCAGCAACCACCACTCTTGACCTTCTGCTTGAGGCTTGTTGGTGCAGGAAAGAAAAAACTGTACACCCACAGACAGTTTCTGTGCGTGCATGCACGTATGTACACACACATACACACATACAAACAGATTTAGAGCTATATTTAAATCTAAAGTTTGCCACTTGTCTGATAACTTTGTGATTCTTGGTAAGTTTCCTATGGATATACAGCTTTACCTTTCCTCTGTGGTACTGAGATTGGGAGAGAAGGAAATAAAGGCCTTTTATTTCCTCTTTCCATTTATATATTTATTTGTTTACTTACCTACTAATTCATTCATTCATTCATTCATTCATTCATTCATTCATTCATTCATTCATTCATTCATTCATTTCTAGGTCTCACTATTTTTGCCCATGGAACCACAGGCTCACGTTGCCCGTGGTACCATGGACTCAAGCAATTCCAACCTCAGCTTCCCTGGTAGCTGGGGGATTACAGGCTCGTGCCACCATGCCCAGCTATTTTTTGGGACTAGGTCTCCCTGTGTTGCCCCTGGTGGGACTCAAATCGCGATCCCCAGACCCCGCCACAACTCTATAAGCTGCTGTTTACAGGCACGCACCACCGTGCCTGGCTCCCTTTTATATTTTAGAGTGGGCCAATTTCTGTTCCAGCTCTGTCCTTTAAGAACTTGCGTGGGAACTGCAATTAGCAGCCCACATTCTGATACTAGGAGTTCATTTCCTTGTGTTTACTGAGCACCTTGCAGGGTGCTATGAAATGATAGATAACCTTCTGATGCTGGGGTTTTATGAGGCTGGAATGGCTTGTACCTAGTTCATTATATTTCTTGCCTCTCTTCCTGGTAGAGTGGTTGAGGCTGTACATAGGTGGCGGAGGGAAGCACACCTGAGATCCCTCTCTCTCCATATGTATAACACAGTATTTTAACTTAGCAGTCTTATGAATCAGAGCTGGGACTATGTAAGAAGATCTTTGAGAAAGCTTTTCAAGATGTAGTGATCATCTGACTTAGCTTTCTTGAGATTTAGCATAGTTGTAGAAACAAGTATCAGTGACTTGCACAAGGTGACACCATCAGTCAAAGGTAGTATGAGTAGCTGAATATATTTTCAATGACAAATTGAAATTCCTACATGGCTAGGCCCCATACTGTAATTTAAACCTGGCAGGGTTGGGGAGAACGAGAGATTTAGTTTATTGTTTCCATCCCTACATTTTGTGAAGAGGCAACGACTTAATTCTGGTTGCTTTGTTTTGTTCCCACATTTGATGATTTAGAGTGGACCCCAGTGCAATGTTTGGTCTCTCTTGAGCCCAGGGTACCAAGTTTACAGACAACAATCCTGTGCTTCTGTAGACAAGTGACTGAACTGAAGTTGTGGGAGAACCTCAATTCTCACCCCATCTTCCTACTCTCAGCCGGTAATTCCCTTAGTGCTCAGATAACAAGACAGAGAAAGGAAGCAGGACAATTTGCCCATCCCCTTTTAGAGTAAGTACTGACCCAAGTCTATGTGCATAGTCTTTGGCCTCTCAGGTCTCTGTGCTGTTTGAGGTCATGTGAAAGTGCTTCACATCGGGAGAAAATAATATTTCTGTGTACTGGGTGAGATCAAACCCTCACTATAGCTGGACCCTCATTATATGAAAGACATAGTTGTCCCTACCCCCTGAGATAGGTATTCTTATTTTATAGAGGAGATTATTAAAACTCAGAAAGATTAACTAAATAACTGATCATCAAACAGCTAACAAGAATCAAATCTAGGCCTTCTGATCTTACTTTTCTAAATGACAACTTTCCTGTTTGCAACTTTGTTTAGTAAATTGGACTAGGGTAATTTGGATATACTACCCTTGGGGGCATGTGTGTTATTAAATCCCATATAGCTCAGAGAAATGGGGGTGAGCCTGAAGGGAGGGGAGAAAAGACCTGTAAGTTTGTGGGTAACAAAGGGAGCTCAGTGGATGGGTAAAAGCAGGATGGTTCCTTCCCTAAGCCCAGATGACATTGATGAACCTGATTTAGACGATGGCTATCTTGCAGACTAATAAATTGTATTCCTTAGTGTGGCATTTAGACACTTAGATGGGATTTCTACTTTACAATTCTCCTTCCTACTTTATCTCTCCTTCCTACAAGAGTAACTGTTGTTAGCCTTGGCTCAGCATTTATTTTTAAACTACCAGGTACCCCAGAGATTTTGGTCCAGAACGCTGTTATTCATTTGTCATTCATTCATTCATTCATTCATTCATTCATTCATTCATTCATTCATTCGTTCGTTCGTTCGTTCGTTCGTTCGTTCGTTCGTTCATTCATTCATTCACTCATTTATTCATTTAGGGATTGTATTCAGGGATCCATTTAACATGTTGGGCACTTCAGGCACTATACTGGACCCTGGGGAGGAGTAAAATGAACAAGACAGATATGATTCCTCATCCCCGAGCATACAGCTTAGAAGGGAAGGAAAAAATGAAACCAACAATCACAGTGAAGTCTGACGAATGTCATGGAGTGGAAGTGGGGCCTGTGATGAGAGGGCCTACATTGCAGTGTACAGTATATAGAATATAACATTGGTTAGGGTGTCAGGAAGGACTTTATAGTTTTTGAAGAGATGTCATTTTAAATCAAGGCCTGAAAATTGAGAAAAATTAGCTAAGTAAATGGGTTAAGAAATACACTTCTGATTTATACCAAAAAAACAACAAGTGTTGGTGAGGGTGTGGAGAAAAAGGAACTCTTGAACACTATTGGTAGGAGTGTAAGACTGGTCCAGCCCCCATAGAAAACAGCATGGAGGTTTCCCAAAATATTAAAACTAGAGCTATCATATGTTCCAACAGTTCTACTAGATATCTACCTGAGAATTTAAAAACACTGATTCAAAGGAATATATGTACTTCTATGTTCTTTTCAGTACTATTTACAATAGCCAATTATGGAAACAAACTGAATACCTAAAGACAGATGAGTGGATTAGGAAGATGTGGTGTATAGCCACAATGCACTAATAGCTATAAAGAAGGTAAGATCTTGCTATCTGTGACAGCACGGATAAAACCAAGGGAATTTAAGAAAATAAGATGAAAGACACTTGCTGAATGCTTTCACTCATGTGTTGAATATAGAGAAACAAAGGAACAGATAAGACTAAACACCCCCCCCAAATCCTAGAAATCTGACTGTAGAATTGAGGTTCCCAAAAGGAGAGAGTGGGGGTTGTGAAATAAAGAAAGGAGAGGGCCAATTGGACCATAATGAAGGAGTATGAGTGCTCTGGTGTGAAGTATGGTGTGGTAACATATAACTGAAGAGGTGCGCTTCTAAAATCATTTTAATCTTGTAAGCCAGTGTCACTTCAATAAAAAAATAATACCTATCAGAAAAAAACAGGCAATTCTAGGTAGCAGATAGATATAAAAATACCTAGAAACCAGGTGACAGGATAAGGTCATGTCTGTCTACTTCTCTATTAAGCAACCATTTTTAGTGGGTGGTTGTATCGTGCAATGCTAAAAATCAATCAGAAATGGTTCCTACCTGTCCTGGAGAAACTCAGTCAGGAGCAGTAGTGTCATTCTTTGGTAAACAGGGTGCCAAGGTCACCTTAGATCTTGGACTTAGTCTCCTGGGTCCCATGTGATAGGACTTAACACCTTTAGAGAAACTGCCTGCCCTTGAGTGTTTGGGTCACCTGTCAAGCAGAGAGGACATGGACCTCAGCAGGAGACTTGCAGCTTTTGCTTTATCCCTGGCTTCACACCACATCCTTGCTTGATGGGACTTATATACAGACTTGAGGTTAATGGAGGTCCAGAAACTGGCTTTTGCCCAAAGGAAAACAGGGAGGTTTACTGGTTGAGACGAAATTGCCTTGGTATTCAGATCCCTGTGTCCCTGGTGTCTTACATTTGTTATTTGATTGACAGTGTGGTCACAGACCCATCCATTGTCTCAAATACCCTTCATGTGGAATTTTAGTTCTGGTTTTCCTGAGTTCCAGCACCACTTACAAGACAGAAGTCTTAGTGGCTGGTCATCTTGGGTTATACTTTGCATAACTCTAGGGTGCACAGTTCTCATAGTCTGTGGTGGTAGGGGCTACCCCTCCCTAATTTTGCAGCAATACAGCACTGTGCTCTGGTTAATGAAGGGAAAATAAAGTCATGGAAACACTGTGTACCTCAGACCTGGTTGTTTATATATATATTTTTACTTCATCTAATAGTCCCCATAAGGCTCTGAGGTAAGTACTGTCATTTGCGCATGAGAAGACTGAAGATGCAGTGATGCTAGTGGCTTTAGGATGAGAGCTCAAGTCTGACTCTGATGGCCGTGCTGCTCGCCCACTCGCAGCTCTTTCCCGTGTGATTTGGATTTCCGGGCTCGCATGTCTTCTCATTTCCATGTCTTCTTTGACTTTCCTGCTTGGCCTTCCTGAGTCAGTAACCTAAGGATTCTCTCAGAGGCTCAGGAATGTGTCCTTCTTGGGAAATGCTCTGGAGTAATTTTTTTCCATGTAAGACTTATTTTTATATTTAGCACGAGGCAACAATATAACTGTGGTTAAAGTCATATTTTAAAGTGTAAGCCAGTTCTGAATTTGTTGAGCTGCCTTTTTACTCTAGCTACCACAGCATTCTCAGGAGAATACAAGCTGGGGATGACGCACTAAAATGAGTTTGAGTGGAAAAGGAATTGGATCTGGGTTTGGACAGTGGGGTGAGACTTCCTTAGCCTTTCCAAGTTGCATGACTGCTAGGGTTGTTTGGATCTTTGTGAATTAGTAATTAATGTCCCCCTTTCCAGGTACCTGAGGTTCTCATTTCTCTTTACCTTCTTTAATGAGGTTCTCATTTTTCTTTTACCTCTCCAGCTGGGGGTTCTGGAGCCACTGACCTTAGAGAAGGGAGGGTTTTTTTTTTCTTTCCTGGAGTTGTTAGGGCTGTGAGGGGTGTGAGAGGAATGGGGGGAAGGTGGGAGAGGTGGTGGCATGTATGTTGACTGCTGCACCTGCTTTCATCATTCTTTCTTCTCATGGGAACTTTGCAGTCCCATTTGAGAGATAGGGGCCTAGATAACACAAGACACAAGGTTGGTACTCTCACCTTTCCAGCTTGCATTTCCTGAAGTGTGATAGACTTTTTCCTGTCTCAGTCTCTGTACCTGCTCTTCCCTCTGTCACAAATATCTTTCTTATTGTCTCTACCCCATGTGTATCTCCTCATCCTTCAAGGTTCCATTTAGACATCACTTTCTCGGAGACACTGCCTTTGATTTCTCTGTGGAGAAAAGAAATGCCTTCACAACACTTTGTACAGGCCTCTGTTGTATTATGATTACTTGTTTAACTGCTCACCTCCTTTTCCACATTTTGAGCCTCTTAAGAGTGAAAAACAATCAATTTCATCTATTTAGCAGGCACAGGATCTACAGAAGACTTGAGTATCAATGATTGTTTCATTGAACTACACCAACACTTGAACTAGAAGTAGGTAGTTGTGTACCTACACAGACTAAGAAAGAACGCCTTTCTATAGTTCATTATATTGTGTGTCCCCTAGGCTCCACAGCCTTTAAAAATGCATTCAGTAGCTGACTTCCAGAGTGAACTATGTCATGCTCCACAGATTTTATCTCTTTCTGCTTATTCTGTTTTACCTTGCCCTTCACCTCACAGTGCTCTCCTAGGCTTCTGGGCCTGACCCAGGGATTGAATTGGGAACAGATGCCAGAAATGATGCCACTCTCGGCATCTTGAATCCTTGGTTCACTGGTTTGGCTCAGTGGGGCAGTGCAAGGTGAGAAAATGGAAATGAACGCATTTCTTGTAATAGCAGCTGAGAGGGATCTTCTCCAGATTATGGCTGCTACCTCTGCTTCTGCAGCAACTGCAACTACAAGGCGCTCCTCTTACTGTGTTCTGGAGCTAAGGCAATCAATTCTCCTAAATTAGCTCACTTGGCTCATCCTGAGATTTCTCACTGAGCAGAAAGCCTGAAACATGTACTCTTGCACTGGTTTTTCTATCATCATCAGACTACAGACTGGGAGATTATTTATTCTCATTACTTCATTTTGTAAAGTAGGAAAGTGAGGTCTGCCATGGACATGGGACTAGCTCAGTGTCATGTGGTTAGTGGGGCTAGACCCTGGTCTTCCGACTTTGTTCAGAGTGTGTTCTTCACTAGATCTTGCTGTTTCTATTTAGTTTCTCTTTCCTACTTGGTGTTCTCGTAGATTGTGAACTGGGTGAGAGAGAGGCGGCCAGGAAATATGATATCTATTCCTTCTGTCACTCCCTACCTCCTGCACCGACTGGACATGAGAGACATTCAGGAAAGACTTGGTGAAGAACTGAATTAAAGCTAACGTTGTCCCAGGAAGACCTCATGGTGAAAGTTAGGGGAAGACTAAAGAAGGCAGTTCCCATCCAGTTTTACTGGAACATTTTTGGTTTTGATGATGGTTACTGTGATTTGTGTTAAACACAACCTTGGGTGGAGAATGGAAGAGGTGTGGTCTGTAACTCTGGTGTTTTATCTGGTGAAAGTCAGGTCTGTAATGAAACTTCTGGGAAAATACCACACCTAAGCTAGCTGAAGATGCCCTTGGGTCTTCAGGCTCCTCCTTGTTCTCAAAAGCAATCACAAGATAGGGAGATAATGTAGCACTCCAAACTCTGTAACATAGATAATTTTTGTTGCGTGCTTGCTATTTTTTCTGAATCTATTATAGGCATTTCACAATCTTTCATGGATAGTTGCTATAATTTTTCATTTACCTTTCAAATAGACTTTATTGAGATATAATTTACATATAGTAAAACTCATTCCTTAAATGTTCAGTTTGAGGCCAGGCACGGTGACTCCTGCTTGTAAGCTTCAGCCTATGAAGCAGCCGGGGCTTGGGATTGCGGTTCGAGTCCCGCCTGGGGCCCATAGCGAGACCTAGTTCAAAAAAATAGCTGGGCGTGGTAGTGTGTGCCTGTAATCCCAGCTACCTGGGAAACTGAGGCTGGGGATTGCTTGAGTCTGTGGTACCCCGGGCAACGAGAGCCTGCGGTTCCACAGGCAAAAATAGCAAGACCTAGTCTCCAAAAAAAATGTTCAGTTTGAGTTTTGACAAATATGTCCATCTGTGTAACCTCTTCCTTACAATCAATATGTAGAACATTTCCATCAATAGGTACTATTATAATCTTCATTCTACAGAGAGGAAAACTGAAGCACAGAGGAGTAAAGGGATTTGTTCAAGGTCCCATGCCTAAGTGATAAAGCCAGGATTTGAACTTGGGCTATCTCCCTCCAGAGCCCATACTCTTTATTACTATGCTGTATTACCTTCTACCTCTTCATTTGTGATCTAGCCATTGCCCCTCTTGCCTTAGTTTAAAGGTGATTAAGGAGTAAGCTATCATAGGCTTACAATCTCTTCATAAAAGGGTCTGGGGAACAGGAGGCCTAGAGGCAATGGGGGGTATGAAATAACTACCTCAGTGTCCCAAGAGACATAAGACCAAGCAAGGCAGAGATTTATGCCTTTTGTCTAGATATCGCCTTCTCAGGTCTGTGATGAACAGGTTAGACTAGAGAGTCTCCCAACAAAGTTACCAGTATAATGCAGTGTCTGAAAAAGGGACTGACTCCTAGGCATAGCTGAAATAAGGAATTGTAGAAGAGGTAAAAACATGGTAGTCCCATATATTCTGACAGTAGTATCTGTTTCAGGCTTAGCCAGTTCTGGCCTAGGCACTATAAGGGCAATGTGGACAGACCAGACAGAGCAATGTAAGAGGCAGGATGGCAAGGGCCAGGAATCTAGACTTTTGGACAGGGTTAAAGGAGCCAGATTGAAATCCCTGAAGAGAAAATGTAATTATCTTCGTAACTTTGAAAGACTGTCCTTTGGAAGGGAAAATCCGTTTGTTTTTCTATGTGGCTTCAGAAGGCATAATTAAAGAGCCCTCTGGGGGGTGGGGGAGGACAGCGTAGCATATTTTTGAAAAATTAAAGTACGGTAGATATGACCTCATCAGCTTAGAGTACATATAAAGTCTTAAATTTTCAACATTAAGGTTACTGTCTTGAATTATCCTGAAATTTATATGTCTTTTAGGGTCCTTCTTTCTTTTGCTAAAGTATTCAATAATTCTAAGAGCTTACTGAGTGCAAAGGGGTCAATCTTTGTTCCAAAAAGAGAACTAGAGAATATTATTGGGCCCCATTTCTTATTTTGTTTTTTTAAAAATAATTTATTTATATATATTTCACATCTTTTGATCCCTGGGGGTTACCCACCACCTCCCCTCCCTGACCACTCCAGCTGGTCCCTACTCTCCCGTTGTGTACTTTCATTTGGTTGACTATATATTAGTGAAACCATTTGGTTTCTGTCTTTTTCTATCTGGCTCATTTCTGCTAATATGATTTCTTCTAGGTACATCCAGGTTTCCATAATTTCATCAAATTTGTCATTTTTAATTGATGAGTACCATTTCTTATTTTATTGATGATGCACAGTATGACTTGAAAAAAATTCTCTGGACTGAATTAATGATATTTTAAATGAATTAATAAACAGTTTACTTTAAAGATGAAAAAATAAACTCACTCACCATATGCTGCTTATTTACTATAGCCATGAAAATTTTGTTCTGTGTAAGTTACAGTGATTCTTTGAGGAAGGATGGTTGAACTTCTTCTGTGTCACATTTGACCCAGGATTAACTAGGTTTGAGGGTGTAATTTAATACTCTGAAGTTCATTTATATGTAGCTATATATGCTCATGCACTGGAGAAAAGAGTCCCTACAATCTCTAGCTGGCTGAGTCTGCAAGTTCTTTTTTTTTAATTAACCACTTTCTAGTTCCAAAATCATTCCTCTCCCATAATCATTTTGGTTATTACAGTGGTAAGCTTGCAATGTCCATTCAAACCATTTCTTTCATCACTGAGAGCTCTTCCTATAGACTGTTAGCGTTGCTTCCTATCTATAACTTGACCTAGAATCTCAATCAATCAGAGAAATTTAAATAGCTTCGAATCACAAAATAACGAATGTTAAAATGTCAACTTTCTGGTCCTGGGAGAGCTTTGGATGCTGTACTTACTTGTATTAGTTTTTCTCAGCTTTGTACACTAAGGAGTATTAGCGACCAAAGACATTTAAATCTCTTCCAAGCCATAAAATGTTACATCCTTTTCCCAAAGGGCAATGTGTGTCCACTTGCTTTTTATTTATATAGTTTAAAGGGGGCCCCTCAACCACAGTCTGCCCCTAGATGACTTGATGTTTCTGAGACAGAACACTGACACCTTCAACATGAATTTCTTACTAAAGTAGTCTCAGTTTTTGTTTGACTTTGGTCCCTGCTATAGAAGGAAGATTTTTCAAACTATTAGACCACTGGGTGGGTCACCGAGAGATGTGAATGCTTTGACATAACCACTGTTAAGCAGAGCTGCCTACGGCCACTGTGAGGTACGGATGAATTCCTTAATAAGATAGCCATCTGGAATGAGTAAGCTTAGCATTACAAGATGTGAGCAGGAACAACTAGAGCTTGTAGTATGAACCTGGGTCTTGAAGCCCATTTCTCCATGAAGGGACTCTTACTAATTATTTACACCACTGGCATATTAACTTCAGCAAGATGCTATTTTTTTTTTTTTTAAGTTTGTGTCTAAGTTGAGTACTGGAACTTTGCTCTATTACATATAACTAACCCCTACATAGACTGTTAGACAAGAATTTTCTAAAGACTCAGTGTTAACCAATGAATACAAATGTAGTTTTTGAAACGAGATAATATGACTTAAAAATATCACTTGACCTCTGGGGCTCTCAATATATGCATAGACAGTGCATCACAATTATCTGATAATCAACTAGAAGAAAGATGAGAAAAAGGTGTGAGTTAAGATGAATTTTCTTCTAAAGGACCTTCTAACTTAGATATTCTAGGAGTCTTCTAGGCATTTCCAAGCTGAAAATTCTATATCTGACTTTGTGCTATGATTTCTAGAAATTGTAGAGGTCCAACAGGAGAGTCAGTAAAGTCACTGACACAGTTGAGGTTGTATTGACCCCATTTCTGCAATTCTATCAATAGCTACTCTATAGGCCAGAAAAATACAGATATAAACTGTAGCTTCTTATGAATGCTTTACCAAAATAAAAAAAATGTAATAGCTTTATATTATGTCCATTATGCTGATTTGTCTTTTTCTCATTTGACCATACTTTATAATATGGGTAAGTGTATACTGATGGCACTTTTTTTAGAGGTCAGAGTAACTTTTACCTGGTTAGTTTGTATACTAGATTGGTATCCTCAGTGTACAGTAAATATTTGCTGTATAAATAAATAGATCAATTAGAACTGGAGCCTGGAGTCTTTTTTTTCTTGGCCAGTATTTTTGTTGCCATATTTTCTGAGACCCCTTGGGGCTTTCTGTGAACATCTTTAGGACTGGCTGATTTTTGTTGACCTTTCCATTGGAATTCCCTCTTTCTACAGCTAAAGCTGTGTGCATTGGTTAGAGAGCATCATCCCAATTGTGTTTGTGCAAAGTGGAAAGGAAAAAACACCCCGCCCACCGTAATTCTTTTTTTATTACTTGTTTTCTGGGATCTTCATATCATTGCTGACAAGAATGACTCATAGACTTCACTATGTGATTTTCTTAGTTAAGAGATTTTTTTTCCTTAGCTCTAGAAGAAATTAATTAAGAATGGTTAAGACATAGGTGCTTAGCAACTTTATCCAGAACACAACAATTCTCTCTTCTAGATGAAACCAGACCTGTTACTTAGGTTTGGTAAAAATGTTATCCCTGTTTGTCTAGCCTAGCTATGTGCTAGAAGTGAGTCCTTGGGGTAAGGGGCATAGATCCAATTGGAGAGATAAAGCACATATATAAATAAGAAGATAGTTTGAGTTTTTAATAAAATGCAAAATCAAATAGTATATACATCAAATTTTACATGGGGAATAAGCTGTAGGGGTTAAAAGGTATAATAGAAAGAATGTGTGTGTTAGAACCATGCAGGTTAGTTATCTGAGCTGCTTTTTCCTTGTCTGTAGAATAGTAATAACAGCCTCACAAGGTTGTGAGAATTAAATGAGGTGATGGGCATAAAGCACCAACAGAGTGATTGATGCATGTGACATTTCCCACTGATTATTCCTCCCCTTAACCTTTCTGAGATTCTTCCTTGATGATCTAAACCTGAAAGGTGGTTAAGATTTGAGGGAGTCACACAAGAGAATGAAAAACCATGAATGAAGTGGGGCCAAGTCCTATGACTATGTCAGTCTGAAGGGTGTGGAGGATACATAAAAAGAATAGTGAGAAGTAACGCTAAAGCGACAGAAATTTGGACTTTATTTAAGAGATGTTCTTATGGTAAGTGTTGTTAAACTCTGTACATACATGTGTGTATACATGTGTGTGAAAGCCTTTCTTGGGCTTTAGATTCTAGGGGAGTAGCTAGAGATTGGACTGTAGTGCACAATACCTTCTTTGAGCCTTAGATTCTTTTTTTTTTGAGACTAGGTCTTGCTATTTTTGCCTGTGAAGCCACAGGCTCCCGTTGCCTGGGGTAACCACAGACTCAAGCAGTCTCCAATATCAGCTTCCCAGGTAGCTGGGATTACAGGTGTGCGCCACCACGCCCAGCTATTTTTTTGGAACTAGGTCTCACTAACGGCCCCAGGCAGGACTTGAACTGCGATCCCTAGCCCCGGCCACTTCATAGACTGAAGCTTACAGGCACGAGCCACGGTGCCCAGCTTGAGCCTTAGATTCTTGATCTAAAGAAATGGAGATGATGATATGTTGGGTTATTGTGAGGATGAATAAGATAACAAATGTAAAGTGCTTAGAAGAGCCTTAGACTTAGTACAACAGAAATGGTAGATGCTATACTTATTGCTGAAAGGAAAGAAAAACCTGTACAAAGCAGTATATGAACTGATGAACTCTGATAGTTTAAAAAAACAAAAAACAACAAAGAGCTGATCCACTGATTGAGGGATTGGCATCCTCAGCATGAAGACCTCGAGTATAGACAGTGAAGAGTTCTCAGTGTCATGAGCAAGGTAAACCTGCATGAAGTGGTGGTAAACAAGAGCTAGGATGAACTAGAGGGAGGAGAATTGACAACAGGTTCTTGAAATAGGGTGTGTCTTTGTTAAATCATCCAACATAATACATTTACTGCACTTGGGGGTAACTCCTGGTAGGATTAGGCCATAGAAATGCATGACTTGGGTAACCTTTGTCACAGAACTTGAGTTCCAGTGAGGGAAATGCAGCAGTACTGCAACAAACAGTGCTACCATAGAAAAAGCACTAAGGTATTTTTTGAGGGGATAAAATGTTGTCCAATTAAAGTCAGGTGATCACTGAGTATTATAAGAGGCTGGGAGATCCTCTGAGAGAAGGTAGTATGTGGAGTTGACTTGAGGTAGTGTATGATTTAATCTTTGGGAGGTGAAAATGAGTATGATATATAAGCAAAAAGTAGTCAAACTTCCACCCAGTTTCTTTATTCCAGTGAAGTGCACAGCCACACTCCTTAAATGGTCATATATACAGACTGCCTGTAGCAATCTCTTTATGTAGGCTACATAAGTAGCTTTCACTTCTTGAGAAAAGCAGTCTGAGGTGCTTGGGTGGTTCATTGCCATGTTCTTTGTAGATTTCCAAGGCCCACAAGGATTAGACTGAGTTGCATTCTGTGGGGGTGGCAGCCACTCTTTCATCTGGACAATGTTTCATGAATGGGCTGTGACCCTGTCCCCCCACTCTTATTCCCAGTGCTGCTGCTAGTGCTTCATGTTTGGGCTGGGCCTAGCTGGAACGTGGGTTTCCTGATGGGTGGGTAGGGCGACAGGGAATGTTGGATTTGGGGCTTCCACAGACCAGGCTGTAGTTTGTTATGAGCCATTTGCTTTCTTCTGTGTTTGTGCAGCCTTAATGTACTTTTGTCTTCATGTTTGACCAACTCAAGGTTAAAGCACTAAGGTATCATTTAAATTGGGCAGTTCTTATTTTGATTAACTTTAAACTCTAAGACTTAAGGCCATTAATGGCAGTATCCTCTGCTGAGGCACTTTATTAGATAAGGTGACTGGCTGCCATGGGAGACAGTTTTCCAGGCAGGAAACAGAAGTGTGTGAGAGCAAGATAGAGAGCATCTTACAGAATCCAGCTTATGCTCAGAACTTTGGGTCTGAGTATAGGGTAGAGGTAAATCTATTACAAAGTTTAATAGATTTAACTGGAACAGATGTCATTGAGAAATAGTATTATTTTTGAAGCAACTAGGAATATAGCATTTTTGTTTTTCCAATCCCAAGAGAGTTTTTCTACCATCAGAGATCTCGCCAGCCCTGTCTATACTGGCTTAGCATACTAGCATCTTGATGATCTCCATGCTCTCTAATGCCAAGTGAGTGGCATTGTCTCTGGGAACCCTTCCCCTAAGACTTAAGGCAAATTTAACCATCTTTCTTCCACAGAACTTGGTGTATCCCTTCTTATATACTGGTTTTATCTTTACTGATTTTTCTACATTAGAAGTATATTCAAATATGTCTTTTTTTTTCTGGTAAAGCCATTGTTCTTAATGAAAAAACAAGCTTATTTGCTGTTAAACTTATTTTTTTCCAGAAGAGTCCCAGTTCAATTCAGTGTTCAGAAAAAAAAAATCTTCTGGAGTAGAAGGAAAAATGTACCAAAGAACAAAGGACAAACACAAATTTCCTTTCATTCTTCCTCTCCATTTATCCCCCACATAGTATTAAGACTTAAACCAAAAAAAGAAAAAAAAGAAAAAAAAGGCCACTTACATACAGAAGGTTCAGATAAGTGATAGACTCATGAAAAAGATTCAAAAAGCGATTTCAAGCTGGGCATGGTGGCTTGTGCCTGTAAGCTTCAGCCTGTGAAGCGACTGAGGCTAGGGATCGCGGTTCAAGTCCTGCTCGGGGCAACACAGTGAGACCTAGTCCCAAAAAATAGCTGGGCATTGTGGCGTACGCCTATAATCTCAACTACTTGGGAAGCTGAGACTGGGGATTGCTTGAGTCTGTGGTACCCCGGGCAACATGAGCCTGCGGTTCCTTGGGCAAAAATAGCGAGACCTAGT
>PVHY01028824.1:0-14851 GCA_004024945.1 Uropsilus gracilis | reverse complement strand
GGGCAACAGTAAGTGATCCTAAAATCTAAACGCACTTGCGAGAGACCGGAATAACCAAGCCCCCCATCTTTGAGAACAGAGCCGGAGGAGCAATGATTTTTTTATTTCAAAGCCCACACAAAGCTCCAGAGTCGCAGGCGCGCGGGCCTGACGGCGAGGTGCGCATGCGCCGTCCCGCCCGCATCAGTCCTGTGACGGATGACGCTTCAGCTCTCGGCCAAGGTCAGTCTGTGACGGCGCCTGGCCGCCTTGCCAGGAAGAAGAAACATTTCCAGAAAGAAATGTCTGCCCAGCAGTCGCAGCCCGCCAGAGTCCAGATGCCCTGTGGACACAGTCCCGCCAAGGCACAGCGGCCCGTGCCCACCTCACCCGCAGCAACGCCAAGGCGCGGGCGGCCGGGCGACTTGCGGAAGGACACGGGAAACGCCGCGCCGACGGCCACGCGTTTCCGGCCTCTGCCCCGTGAGGCCCGGGGCTCGTTCGCGCCTTCGCTGGCTGCGGGTTCCGGGAGGGGTCCCCGTGGGAGGCCAGGACACGCCAAAGCATGATTTGCCTTTATCCCTCTGACGCGTGTTTATTTTTGAGGCCCCGCGGATATTTGCCGTTGATAAAATAGGTGAACGAGTCAAGGGCAGAGAGTGGGGATCTGTACTCGTTTTCTCGCCTGTGCGTGTGGGCTGCCGAGTCGGCGTGGACCTCACGGTCTGTGCTGGGCGGAAGGCGGGGCTGCTGACAGCCGGCTGGCAGGGTGGCTTTGAGGCAAAGCCCGGCGGGCAGGCGGGCTCCTGGCGCAGCGTGTGGTGGGACAGTCCTGATCTTGGTGCCCCTCATGGCTCACTCTCGTCACCCACTTTCTACTCATTCGCTCGCTTCATGCCCGCGCTTCTTCAGAAGCACCAACTCGGCACCTGCTGGCCTCTACAGGGGGAGCAGCAGGGCGTGTGTGGAATCATGGGTGTAGCAGTCGACTGTGTGTGTGTGTAGTCATGGTGTAAATGTGGATTGTGTGTGTTTGTGTGGTCATGGGTGTAGATGTAGATTGTGCGTGTGTCGTCATGGATATAGATGTAGATTGTGCATGGTCATGGGTGTAGCTGTAGACTGTGTGTGGTCATGGGTGTAGATGTAGACTATGTGTGTGTGGTCATGGGTGTAGATGTAGATTGTGTGTGTGTGTGGTCATGGGTGTAGATGTAGATTGTGTGTGTGTGGTCATGGGTGTAGATGTAGACTGTGTGGTCATGGGTGTAGCTGTAGACTGTGTGTGTGTGTGTGTGTAGTCATGGTGTAAATGTGGATTGTGTGTGTTTGTGTGGTCATGGGTGTAGATGTAGATTGTGCGTGTGTCGTCATGGATATAGATGTAGATTGTGCATGGTCATGGGTGTAGATGTAGACTGTGTGTGGTCATGGGTGTAGATGTAGACTGTGTGTGTGTGTAGTCATGGTATAGATGTAGACTGTGTGTGTAGTCATAGGTGTAGATGTAGATTGTGTGTGTGTGTGTGGTCATGGGTGTAGATGTAGATTGTGTGTGTGGTCATGGATAGATGTAGACTCTGTGTGTGTGTAATCATGGGTGTAGCTGTAGACTCTGTATGTGTGTATAGTCATGGGTGTAGATGTAGATTTTGTGTGTGTGTGTGGTCATGGGTGTAGATGTAGATTGTGTGTGTGTGGTCATGGGTGTAGATGTAGACTGTGTGTGTGGTCATGGGTGTAAATGTAGATTGTGTGTGTGTGGTCATGGATAGATGTAGACTCTGTGTGTGTGTAATCATGGGTGTAGCTGTAGACTCTATGTGTGTATAGTCATGGGTGTAGATGTAGATTGTGTGTGTGTGGTCATGGGTGCAGGTGTAGACTCTGTGTGTGTGTAATCATGGGTGTAGCTGTAGACTCTGTATGTGTGTATAGTCATGGGTGTAGATGTAGATTGTGTGTGTGTGTGGTCATGGGTGTAGATGTAGATTGTGTGTGTGTGGTCATGGGTGCAGGTGTAGACTCTGTGTGTAATCATGGGTGTAGCTGTAGACTCTGTATGTATGTATAGTCATGGGTGTAGATGTAGATTGTGTGTGTGTGTGTGTAGTCATGGGTGTAGATGTAGATTGTGTGTGTGTGTGGGGTCATCGGTGTAGATGTAGATTGTATGTGTGTGTAGTCATGGGTGTCGATGTAGACTGTGTGTGTGTGGTCATGGGTGCAGATGTAGATTGTGTATGTGTGTAGTCATGGGTGTAGATGTAGACTGTGTATGTATATGTCTGTAGTCATGGGTAGATGCAGACAGAGACAACACTCAGCCTTGGGTCCCCACCCCAGAGGAGTTCAATCTCAGGTGGTGACTGGGTCGTGGGAAGTCATGATGGCAGGATAGAAGCCACAGGAGACTCCTCGAGCCTTCCTAGAGGACAGCCCTCTGGCGTGGGCCTCAGTAATGACCAGAGCTTCCACAGAGGAGGATCCTGCAGGCTGCAACCCCAGCCAGCCGCATGTCACTTATGGGTAGAATCCTCTGGAATCTGGGGGGAAGTGGCCCAGAAGGAGGCCCAACCAGTGCAAAGGTCCTGAGGCAGGTGCTGGAGGGCAGGTGCTCCTGGGCAGAGCCAGCGAGGGGAAGGGAGACAAAGATGGCCGGACCGGCCAGCTGATGCAGACCCGCGGCCTTTGTCTCTGCTCTGAGAGGACATGCAGGGTGTGCAGTTGAGGAGCGACGCTGCATGACATCCAGTGTGGCCGGCCTTCTGTCCGCCGGGGTGAGTGGGTGGTAGATGGGGGCAGGGGGAGACAGATGGGGAGGCTGCGGGGTGACTCGGGCGAGGGCTTCAGGCCCCTCCCCTCGACTCCCAGCCACAGGGCCCCCATCCTCCCTGCACCCCAGGCCAGGCAGCGCTCGCTCCCAGAGGCCTGCCAGCTCCTCCGCCCGCCCCCTCCCCCGGGAAAGGCCCAGGCTAGCGGAAAGAGACGTTCAGCAACCGCCTACCCTGCAATTACCCGTAAGATGGATTCTTCTCCCTGACAGGGCGCAGGAGCTACCGAGCCTGTTATTACCAGCGCCTAATTACAGCGTCTCGCGGCCCGCTCCGCGCTGGAGGAATCCAGGCAGCCTGCAGCGCGGGCTAATTGTCCCTCCGCCCTCCTCCCCTTTGTCAGGAGCACTCAATCTGCCCGAAATAATTACACCTCGTTGCCCGCAAGAGGCTCAGGGCTAGGCTTTGCTCTTCTCTCAGGGCTGGGGATTTGGCTCCTGCCTCCGAAAGTGCCAGCAGGCAGCTTGGACGCTCGAACCGAGGCTGGGTGGCCCCGGCAAGACGCGCCGTGCTGGACCTCGGTTTCTGGGTCCAGGTGCCAGCACGGGCCTGAGCCCAGGGGCCTGCGCGTGTGCGCTGCCCGGGGTGGCGCTCCCTGACCCGGCGTCGACCGGCTTCCAAAGCTCTTATGGCCACGGGGTGGTGGATGTGCCGAGGCCGGTGCCTGTGGTGTGCAGGGGGGCAGCGCCTGGTGGAGTCTGTTGCCACAGAGGGGGTTCCCCACGCTGAGCTCCTCCTCTGCACCCCATGCACGCTGCTCCCAGAGAGGCTCCTCTTACCCTCAGCTCCCCACCAGCCTGGAAGGGGGGGGGTCTGAGCTCCCCAGTGCACAGAGGACAGTGGTGGCAATGCCAGGTAGTTCTCCCAAAGCCATGGCCACGCAGGTGCAGGCGGCAGGTGCGGGAAGCAGCGGGCTTCCCGGGCACGGGTCTTAGCCCTGGCGCCCTGCCATGCCAGTCAGCAGGCCCGCCCCCTCGGGGGCCGCACCGACTCCTCCCTGCTCCAGGGCGTCCTGTTTGTCAGCTGTCGAGGGGACCCGGGATGCCAGGAAGGCTGGCACCGAGCGTGATGAGAGGTTGTTCCCCGGCCTCTTCTCCCCCGTGGCTGCCTGGGAGCGTGGTGCCTGTCTCCGGCGCTCACCATGGCCGCCTCCACCTCGGCGGACCAAGAGGATGGACCTCGGGCCCAGCGCCCTGACACTCGGAGGTGCACCTCCCCCCCAGGGGTCATTCGTCCAGGTCACGTCTAGCATCGGCCTTCAGCTCTAGATGGGGGGGTGCTGGGTGCTGGGTGGGAGGAAGCCCGCAGGGGGCTCCCGGTTGCTGAAGTGAGAAAAACGTGGAAGTGCTGAAGAAGGTGAAATCCGAGGCCAGCTCCACAGATGGGCCCAACATGGGGAGACAGTCCACGGGAGCCCTGCACCCCAGACCCGGGAACCCGCCAGGAGGCCCCCCGGGCAGATTCGTGCTGGCATCCCTGGAGCAGAAACCCAGCCTGGCTCTGCCAGAGTCACTGCCACCCTCTGCAGTGTCCGCTGCAAAGACCTCTGGACCTTGCTGTCCCCCCCAAGAAGAAAGGACCGGTCACCGGACCCTCCCTCCCAAGCTGTTCGCAGCCCAGGCTGAGCGCCAGGCCGGAGCGGGGTCCCTGCCAGGGCCGCAGCTAAGTGAGATGTCAGAGCGCGGAGACTCGGCGCAGGCTGATGGGTGATGGGCTAATGAGGGGGCACCTGACATCCCCGAAGACCTGACATGTCTATTTTCAGGAAACGTAACATCTGGTTCTCAGCCCCGGCCTGCTCCTCAGCACCATCTGCCCAGCCTCGGCGCTCGCCAGCCGCGTCCGGGCCTGACAGATTGCCCTCGTGAGGTCTTTATTATCGCTTTGAAAAGATGCCACAGGGGCTCTTGCCCCACCAGCCTTTCCTGGAGCAGCGCACCCCGCAGGGCGTTCCGATGTCAGCCAGGTTAAGGATGTGACACCACAGGCAGTTCCTGGCCAGAAGTTCCCCTGTCACTGGGACATCTCCATAAATAATGCCCTGCCCGGCCAGGACCCCTGCCCGGCCGGGAACCACAGCGCCTCGCACGAGGTCACCGCGTCCACGCTTCCTGCCAGAGGTCAGCTCCTTAGACAAGTGTGAGGAAGGGAGGGTTTCCGAAAGAAACAGTCAGTGAGCAAATTCAAGTCCAGCGGGGGGTGTGCAGTCCCCAAGGCTGAAGTCAGCTCTCCCGCTTGGCTGCGAAGAAGCCCAAGCAGATGCAGGAAGCTCGTTCACTCCCCTGCCCATTCATTCGCTCACTCGTTCCCAAGCATGCGCTGGGCTGCACAGCGCCTGCTCTGTTCTGTTCAAGAAATAAATGGCGGAAGGGTACGGTGGCGCGTGCCTTTAATCCCAGCCTAGGAAGGGAGGCCGAGACTAGGAATCGCTTGAGTTCATGGTTTTGAGACCCACCTGGGGCAACATAGCGAGCCCTTGTCTCAAAAAATAGCTGGGTGTGGTGATGCGCGCCTGTAATCCCAGCTACCTGGGAAGCAGAGGCTGGGGATTGCTTGAGTCTGTGGTACCCCGGGCAACGAGAGCCTGTGGTTCCACGGGCAAAAATAGCGAGATCTAGTCTCAAAAACAAAAAAAGAGAGAAAGAAAATAAAAGCAAGAAGTGGCATGAAAATAAAAAAAGGGGGGGGGTGTTTTCAGTGCAGAGCAAGTCAAGTGACGAATAAATAAAATGCACCGTGTGGTCCCGTTTAGATTTTTATCTGAGCCAACAATGGGTGGGAAACCCACTCTTGAAACAAGCAGGGGCAGTTAGATGACACAGTCCAGTCAGGAAGCGTTAAGGGACCCCTGGCGATTTTTCTAGAGGCATAAATAATGGTCTTGTGATGACTGTTCTAAAAAAACAATTGTGAAATCTTTGGGATTTTCTTAAATGAGACCCTCCTACCCACTCATAAAGACGGACTTTGGAGTAAAGCAAGAGTCACAAAGTTTGGTGGTTGGTGGTTGACCCAAACGAGAGAGACAGATGGTGCACGCATGTGTGAGGACTATGTCAGGAGCGCTTTTTTAATGCCCACAATACAACATGGAAAAGGTTTCAGGCAGTAGCGGCTCCAACAAAGTAGGTGGTTAGCTCAACGTCACTCTGATGGGTTTGAAGAGTAAATGGCACACAGTAGGTACTTATTAAGTACCACTGTCTTGATCCTGCTTCATGTCATCATCCCCAAGGACCTCGAGGTAGGTGTTTTTAACCTCCTCTGAGCAGGCGAGGAGCTTCAGAGACATGCAGTTGCTGTGAAAATGGTGACTGTAACGTCAGGGCCAAGAACATGCCCCATGTTCCCATGTTCCAATGTTCCCATGTTGCCTTGTTCCCGTGTTCCTGTGTTCCCTTGTTCCCTGAAAGTTGCTCCTGTGCCTGCATGCAGGGCAGAACTTTATGTGACATGGAGAATACAGTATCATAGTTCTAGATGATCGTGTAATTTTGCCTATCATGTGATACTGTATGTTGTTATATGTGCTCATATAATTTATTCTATCATATAGGTATATCTATTACCCGCATGTTGTCATAGAACATTATCACATAAATATAACATAGTATACTTTATATAAGGTCAGAATGAACATGATATGCAGTGTGTTATTACTATATCATATTATTATATTGTATGGGATAAACTTAAGGCCATATACGTATTATGTTTTGTAACTGAGGCTTAATTAATATAAAACACTGTATAGGTTTGACATATGTCATGTGCTGACTTGATACATTTCTGCACTGCAGTGTGACCACAATAGGAGCAACAGCAAACCCCTCATCACATTACTTACTTTTCATTTCTGTTTTGTGGTAACCCTCACGATCGAGGCTCTTAAGCAACTTCGAGATTTGTAATATTGTATGGCTGCTTTTGAGGCAGCGAAAGAAAAAGACAAGGAGAAAAGCTTGAAAACAGCAAGAGAAAAAGCTCGCATCATTTACAAGCCACCCCATAAGGCTCACACTTGATTCCTCACCAGACATGAGAGGCCAGGAAGTGCTGAGATATGACAGTCACAGACAAAACCTTCAGGCAGAGCCTCGCTCAAATGAAGGCGAATGAAAGACACTGCAAGATAAAGACAGACTCTGTGGCTAGCAAGTCTGCTTCACGAGGAATACTAAAGGCTGGAAGTGAGTGACCCAGATTTAAATTTAAAAACATGGGTGAGAGTATTGTGTAATTATAGGAGGTGATTATATATGCATATTTCCTTCTTCTATTTACTTGTTTAAGAGAAGATTTTATAAAGGAACATATATAATGGACAATTGGGCCTATAAAAATGCAATTTATTTGCCAGTAACAGCCCAAGGGCGTGAATGGGAACACAGTTGAAGTGGGCCACCCCAAGATTCCTCAGCTACACAGGAACAAATGGAGAGAACAGGGAAGGAGGAGCATGAAGGTTCGCTTAACAACAGCCGTGCTCGCTTGCTTTTCTTTTAATTTCTTCACAAGACATGAAATTATATGAATTGAGGATCATAGCAACACATTGTTGGGCTGATAATATTTATTGCTATGTCTATATAAAATACCTATGTGTAAAGTAATATTATAAAAAAAGAAAAAGGAAGAGCATTACACAGAAATGATATTTCTCCTCCTCTCTGGAATGAAGTTATGTATTGTATATATTATAAATCTGAAGGTGATTTGAAAAGTTAAGATGCACTTAGTAAATCCATAAGAGCAAACACTAAAGAAATAATTTTTAAATACAGAGTAAAGCTATGAAATAAATGTAAATACTAAATTAGAGGCTATTTACTTAATGCAAAGGAGAAAGAGAAGAATAGAAAGTAAAATGGCCAATGTAAATCCAGCTACATCTACAACACCTTTAAATAGGACTGCCTCAGATAATCTAATCAAGAGACAAAGGTTGTTGCTTGGATTTCAAAATTGAAAGCCAAGTCTTTGTATAAGAAAAATACATTTAAAGACACCAATAGATTGAAAGCAAAGCAATGTAAACAACGCCATGAGAAAGCTGAAATGGCCATACTATTATCAGACAACATAGAATTGAAAGCAAAAATAATGTTACTAGAGATAAAGAAAGATTAACTTCAATCCATCAGGAAGACAGAACAATCATAAACATATGTGCACTTAGCAACAGAGCCCCAAAACATGAGAAGGAAAAACTGACAGAATTGAGAAGAAAAATAGACGATGCAGTAATAAAAATTGGAAATTGTCATAGCCTATATTCAATAATGGATCCAACTGGGCAGAAAACTGAAAATGCAAGATGCGACTTGAACACAACAATATAAACAAACGTAAACAATATTTACAGAACACTCCAGCCAACAACAGAATACGCTTTCCTCTCTAGCTGGCATGGAACTCCAGGAAAGGTCACGTGTTAGGCAAACCAAGCAAACCTCAATACATTTAAAAAGTTATAAATAGTATAAATTATTTTCTCCAATCGCAATGGATTGAAACTAGGTATCAATAGCTGAAGGAAAGTGGGGGATCACAGTTATAGTAATGCACTCCTTCCTTACCAGTGAGTCAAAGAAATAGTCACGGGGAAATGAGAAAACAGTTTCAATGAAAATACTTCGAATGAGTGAAAATGAAAACACAGCTCCCCTAAACTTCTGGGGTGCAGCTCAAACAGTGCTTAGAAGGAAACAGACTGTGGAGTGCTACAGTGTAAGTACAGAAAGAACAGATTTTGAATCAATCAACTTATTTCCATGGGAGGCACTGAAAAACAATAAAAATGAATAAAAATGAAGGAAATGAATAAAAATTTTTAAAAAATTTTAAAATGAATAAAAATGAAGGAAATGAATAAAAATCATTAGAAAGGAAGCCAATTAGAAAACTCTTTAAAAAACAACAGAGAAAGTCAATGACACCAAAGGCTGATTCTTTGAAAAAGATCAACCACATTAACAAATTGCTGGGTTGACCACTCAGATTACCAGAACCAGAACTGGGACTGACTCGTCCAGTATAGGGGAGTGCCAGGGGCTGGGGCCGCAGACCAGTTGGAGAACAAGCCCCATTCTTGCTGCAACCAATTCATTTCCTCTTCAAGATGCCTTGGCAGTTTGGGTAGATGTGACTTCTCCAAAGTTTGGGCTAATCCCAATCAAAGGAAGGGCAACGCTGCACCATATATACCGAACGCCAAGGTGAGAAACCACCCATCTTTCTAGGCCTGATTATCACAGGAGAGTGTCATCTTGGTGCTGGGTGTCTCGGCAACACTTGCCGGACTCTCTGAAGCAGAGAGGAGGTGAGCTTGGGCTCAGGGCGCTGTGGATCACAAGACCCCAGGTTTCTTGACATGGCTGTCACAGCTCATTAATATTAATTAATTAATCAATACCACAAGTATATTTTGATTAATTTATCAATCACTGATTAATTATATGATTGGCTGATAATTTGATCATGGATTAATTATGATTGATATTATTGATTAATATTATAATGATATTGATTCATTAGTTGCTATTGATTTTTTCTTATTTAGTTTCACTCAGGTAGAAAAGTTGCTTTGGAAGATAAAATGAAGAGGAAAGTCTTTAAAAAGCTTGCTACAGGTGCTTGCATCGCATGTTCGGGGGTGTCTATCATCGGGGAACATTAGGGAATGCCTACTAGTTTTGTTTGTGCAGAATAAAAGCTCTGCCCAGCCGGTTCAGGGAGATGGAGCAGGAAACAGATTCGTTCCAAACTGCTTATTAAACTTTTTGATTTTTGAACCGTGTGCACATAAGTCGGGCCCTCCCCTCCCCCCAAAAAAAATTAAATGAGAAAATAAATTTCAAAGGAAGACAAGCGTGAAATAAATTATAGGAATACTCATCAGGCAAAAATCTCCAAGGCGGCGCCCAAGTGGCTGAGGCTGGAGAGCCACTGGGCTCTGTCCCTCCTATCTGGCCACCACAGTGAGACCAGATTCTCGGGCACAGCGCCACCCCCTCCTCTAGCCTTTCCCTGCCTCCCAGCCAGGTGCCCAGCACAGCTCCCTCAGCTCTTGATGCTCCCCGGTCACACAGTGTCCTGTCTGTTCCAGGGCCTGCCCAGGATGGGCCTGCCTCAGCTGGACAGCACCGCCCACCTTTCCCCAGGACCCCAGGCTCACAGCCCAGCTAAACCCCGCTCCTGGGCAGGGGCTCTGGCACGTGGAGAAGGAGCAGGTGGAGCCAACTCTCCCTGTGAGGACCCTCAAGCAGGGCCAGCTGCCCCTGACTTAGGAGTTCCACCCTAGAAGAGAGCTGCAACGGGCACACTGACCCCTCCTCCACACCAGGCACTGCCCCGCCTGCTGCCACCTTTTCGGCACAGTAGCCCAGGGCCTCGGCAGCAGCAAAACCCCATTTCCAGGTGAGCACGTAGAGGGGGGTGCCATCCTTTGCTCCTAGGTACCGTATCTGAGAAGGCAGAGCCCAGATTGGAATCCAGACCACACCCGAATCTGAAGCCAGAGCCCCTGACCACTGGACAGCCAGATACAGAACGTGAGGCTCGAAGAGGGTCTTGAATTTCAGCCCCTGGAGCACCAGGCCCAGAGAGGGTCAGACTCTCCCCGAAGACACGCAGCGAGGCAGTGACAGAGCAGACAGGAGACCAGCACCGAGCCCCGGGCTGGAATGCCTGAAACAAAGCTGCCTCAGCCACAGGGGTCTTCTGCGTACACCTGTTCCCCTGCAGCAGGGAGGGGGAGAGAGGGAGCCCCCTTAGCAGCTTTCCTGCCAACTGTCCTCTCCACGCACTGCCCCTGCCACATAGCCAGGCCTGTCCTCCCCTCATTGTTCCCGTCTCACCTAAAAGAACACACATTTTTCTGCTGGAGACACACCTGTCTCCTGCCACAATCTGCCCGAGGAAAATGGGAAGGACCTGAGGGACAGGACCTGAGGGATGGAAAACATGAACCGGAGAGGCCCAGCCGGGTAGTGAGAGGCCAAGATTGGGGGTCAAAGCCTCCATTTCTTCTGTGAACGCCCCTCAAAATGCTCTTTGCGAACTTACGTGGAACGAGCCCATAGTAAGTGCTAACGTAGCACATACCACCTGTCATGGGTACCAAACGAGCACATAGTAGGTGTCTTAGCACATAGTAGGTGTCTTCCTTTCTCTGGGCCTCAGTTTCCCCATCTGATCAATGAGCGCACAGTGTCCCCACCACCAGGAAATCCTCTTCAGGTTGCTTTCAGGTAGCGAAGACAAGTGTAAGGCTTATGCAAGCTTTCTGAAAGTGGGGGGTGCCTGAACTAGCGAGCCCTATGAGGTTTGTCAGAAGGGTTAGATGATCCTGGAACTGAAGCCCAGAGAGGTGCCCCATGCACTGTGGGGCCATCTGTTCCAGTTCGCTCTTCCCACCTGGGCCATGACTAACAGTGCGTCCGTTTGTCCTCAAACTGTCTCAGTTTGGAGCAAGACCCTCCAGTGCCTCAACCTGTTGCACAGTCAAACAGTGATGCCTAAGGGGCCAGGTCCCCACAGCTGCATGCTCACCTCCGCCCAGGGCCAGTCTCCAGGCCCTTGTCACCCCACCCCTGCATCTCTCCTGGCCAGAAGCTGCCCTCACAGAGGATGGGTCTTGGGGTAGCTGGGGGAGGGATGTCTGACCGGCCCCACTGTTGCTTCCTTTCAGACCAGGGTCCCTGGGCAAAGACCACCTCTCAGTACCTGCAGTGCCCCCTCCCTGGACCCGCTGCCTGTCTTCCCTTGCCATCCAGGCTTTGCTCCTCTCCCTTGCCTGGCACGTGTGCCCAGGACAAGGCAGAGCCCCGGTTCCCAGACTGATGGCTCCGACTGGCTCTACTCTGGTTTCGTCTCCCTCAGGCCGGCATCCCGTTTCTCTGTCTGGTGGGCTCCTATGCATCCTTCAAAGTCCAAGCCAAAAGGCCAAAGCCTCTCCCTACTCCTCAAGCTCTTTCAGGGCCCCCTCGGGGCTCCATCCTCCACCACTTACCCGCTTTCCGACCGAGGAAAGTGCCTTGAACTCTCCGCCTCAGCTTCCTCATCCTTGAAACCGGAGGGAAAATAAGCAGTCTTTCCTCCTGGGGTCGCTGTGGGAATTACATGGGATGCTCTGTGTAGCCGCCTCTGCGTGTAGCTTCTGTACAGCAAGGGACTTCAGGGTTGCTGGGGGGGGGGGTCCCACCAACTCCCACGAGCTCCCGCTGCAGAGTCTGGAGGACAGTTTGGTGGCCGGGAGCAGACACGGTGAGACCCTTGTGTCGATGGGAAGACAGAGGCCAGGATGGGTAGGACTGATCCTGAGGGCGCCTAGGAGGGCGTGTGCGACTTCAGACACCCTGCCAGTGGCCACGTGTCCCCACTGTTTGGACAGATGGCAATCCTGGCCAAGATTAGTGTGACTCCCTTTGTCTGGGAGCTGGGTCTGCCTGATGGTGACGGAATCCCCACATCCTCTTCCCCCTCGCCGGGTCTGACTTCAGGCCTCAGGAGCAGGCAAGGGGTGGCTGCTGGAGATGCTTGCACGGGGCCATCAGCGCTTGCTCTGTGCTGATGGCTCTGCTGCTTAATCCTCAGCACCCCCTGAGGCAGCAGGGACCCAGCCTGCCCTTTCTATGGGTGGGGAAACTGAGGTTCCAAGAGATCATGCAAGCAAAAGGAGATGGCGCCCCAGAACTCCACCCAGAAGAAAGAGATCCCCCAAACACCAGAGCCCACATTGCCTTCTGTAGAAATGCCATTTCTATTTAAAAGGAAGAGGAGCTATGCTAGCTGCAGGTCCTTCTCCCTGGAACCTCTTGGCACAAGCAGTCAAGCAATGTGGCTGTGGACCCATTCCTCAGATGAGGAAACTGAGGCTGACTTGGCAGCAGGCAGAGAAGCGGGGAGGCACACCAGAGTCTCTGACCCCAGAGTTCAGCTTCACCCCGCTTTTCCACCACCCCATCTCTGTAGCAGGCAAGAGGCCACCCGGCCCCTCCGATTCACTAGTCTCTGGTGTCCTGTGTCAGTGTGGAACTAGAGTCCCTCTCCTCCCCTTCTGCAAGCAGGGGTACACTGGGGGCCTCTGAGGTCAGAGAAACTGAGGGAGGGAGGGGCAGACCTGAGCAACCTGCAGCCAGGCCTCCCTGCAGCTGAGGAGGGGTCATCCTCTCAGGGGTCATGGCCTGAGTGACCACTTCCCACGGTGGACACCTGGGTCAGGTCCAAGTCCAATCAACGCACCCACTTGTCCCACTCACATGCCTCCCTCTGGGGACTCCCCATCGGCTTAGGGGGGCTGGCCTAGGTCCTGTCCTACCCCTCCTCATGCCCTCCCTGCTCAGTCCCAGCTCTGCCCTCTGCCTGCTTCACCTGCTCCAGAACAGCCCTGCCGAGGGGGGGGGGGGCAGGCCCGGGGCCAGCCAGGAGACCCAACTCTGGCCTGCAGCTCAAGGGGGAGGGGCTGAGGGGCGATGGAGTTTCAGGAAAGAGGCAGGCTGACAGGTTGGGGGGGGTGGGGACTGTCCAGGAGGTGGGAGGCCAGGCCCAGCCTAGGACAGGGTCCCCATCCTGAGGACAAGCGCTGTGGGGGAGAACCGAGAATGAGAGAGAGAAAGCCCAGCAGAAAGTGGGCTGATGGGAACTTTCCTCCTCCGCTAGGTGGACAGCGTGTGCCCAGGTGCCCAGGTGCCCCGACAGCGTCTGCCCTGGCCATCCGCCTCTGCCTCAGTTTCCCCACCCATGACAATGGAGCTAAAATGAAGGGAGACTTGGAACTGTGTGTGGCAGAGTCAGATCTCAATATAGAGATGTTACTTGTGATTGTTATTTGTATTGTTCCACATTTCTGGATTGAGCAAAGCACCCAGGCAACGAAGGCATGGGGTGGGGTGGGTAAGCAAGCCCCCCTGGAGCAGATGGGGGGCCCCCAGGCTCCTGGGTCAGGCAGAAATTACCATCACAAGCCAGTGATGAGCTCACCCACTCACCCTGCTCCAACAATGCACAATCAGCCCATAAATCCCCAGGGCATGCTGGGAGCAGCCTGACATTTGAATATGAAAGGCTCAGAAACAAAACAGCCTTCTGGGGGCTGGGGACAGAGGAGGGTCTCTGGTGCACAGCCAGGCTGGGTGCACACCACACACACACACACACACACACACACACGCAGGAAGGAATGCATATGCAACATACAAACACAGGTGCACAGAAAGCCCACATACAAAGACACACCTGCAAGCACACGCTCCATCGCAAGCACACGCATCCACACCAAGGGCACGCACACATGCACACGGCCCGGTCTGCTGCCTCCACGCTGACTGGCAGCAGCAATACCCCATCATCGGACTCCTGCGCAGGGAGCCAGGAGAACTCTGTCCACAGCCTCGGTGTCCCAGGAGCGTTCCTGACATTTGTCACGTCTCAGCTTCATTCTCGGCGTCCTCCTGCGACAGAAATGGGGTCTCAACCACCCTTTGATGGCTCTGAAGGTGGGTATAGGCCCCAGTGCCACGGGCTCCCCAAGTCCAGGAAGGAGTCTTTACATTCCCAGCTCTGAGCAGACCTGGAGAGACTCTAAGAGGCCCTGAAGGAGGACTGAGGGAGGCAGAGGAAGCAGATGGTCTCTCCCACCCCAGACCTGCAAGTCCAAACAGCCACCTCCCTTCCCCCTCCAGGCAGCTCAGTCTCCCTGCAAATATGCGTCCTGTCCCCCTCCCCGTGGCTGGGAAACGGCACTTCGGCACTCTGGGGTCCTGGCCCGGATTGTGGAGGTCACCACCGCGGCTCCTGCATCTTCTCGCTCCCTCTCCAAACCCATGTCCAGTTCTTTTTCCTTTTTTTTCCATTTTCTGAGGTTCGGTTGCTCCCCCAATACTGTGCAGGTGTTGATGCACCCAGAACTTTCTAGTGTGACTTCTAGAGTGACCCCTTTCTAGTGTGACTTCTCGCTCCCTCTTTCTCTCTCTCTCTAGTCCCCAGAAGTACCATTTGCTCAACCAAGTCTTACCCATCTTACTTCCTAGGTTCCT
>PVHY01028823.1:0-14869 GCA_004024945.1 Uropsilus gracilis | reverse complement strand
GGCGAGTTGACAGAACACTTCCCACTTCCTGAGCTCATGCACTCGCCCTGCTGCCTGGCGACTTTGCCCAGGAGAAAAGTGGGTGTCAGGAAGGAGGGCCCAGTGCCCAGCCCCGCCAGCAGAGGGGAAGTGACCTGCCCAAGCTCACCCAGCTGAGAAAGTGCCTCACCTTCGGCATCGGAGCTGGGAAGAGATGGGGCTTCCCCACAGAAACACCCAAGGCCTTTTCTTCCTCTGTAGAGACCAGGCGGGACAGCCTGCGCCCTCCCCGCGCCCCACCAGAGGGTTTTGCTCTTATCTCTGAGACAGTCACTACAGTCACTGGTCCAGTTCTTTTTTTTTTTTTTTAAATTTCTCACAATAGCACTTATTAGGCACCTGCTGTGTGCCAGACCTGGTGTGGGGTGCTGGGACACATGACCAAGATGGGGGGAGGTTCTGCATGGTGCTGACACGAAGTGTCTGGTAACTGGAACAAGGTAATGACAGGTGGGACAGGGAAGCCTGGGAAGGCCTCCCTGAGGAGGTGGCATCTGTGCCAGGTGAGGTGGGAATGGAGGAACCTCGGGTTACCGCGTGCTCGCTCTGCCCAGGTGAGCACAGGTGCGCCTTCCCACCTTGCCCCTTCCCGTCGCCGATGGTGTGGGTGCTGTGTGTGTATCAGCCCCCTGCCCTGGATGGGGAAACCGAGGCATCAGAGGTGACATCCCAGGAACTGGTGAGTGACTAACATGAGGTTTGAATTTACACCTTACGCTTGGCCTTGCAGCGAGGAATCGTTCCACCACCTTCTCTCCTTCACTCTCCCTGGCTTGCCCTCACCCCAGCCTGCATTCTTTCTTGGCCGGGCTGACACACTGGGTGACCCTGATGGCTGCCCCTGGGGTCAGTCCCACTGACCCCAGCTGGCTGCCCCTTCTCGGGGGCTTTTATTTATTATTTTTTATAAATAATTTATATATATATATATTTCACATCATTGTAATTCCCTGGGGTCACCCACCACCTCCCCTCCCTGGCTACCTGGCTGCTCCAGCCTCGGGGCCTTTTAGCACAGGGTCGATCATGGGCATGGGGGAGGCCAGGCTGGCTGGGGCAGCAGGCGGCTGAAGTTGGGGTCCCTCCTGGGTGTCCTCTGAGGTCACGAGCAAGGAGTCCCATGTCACCAGCGGGACTTGAGAGCCGAGAGGGAATATCTCTTCCCCAGAAAGCAGAAACGTTGGCTGGGGTTCAGTCTGAGCCTCAGGTCAGTCACTCTCCGGCTGCCAGTCCCTGCGTTACAGGGCTAGCACACATCACGACTTACACCCTTCTGGCAGCAAGATGTCGAGGCCAAGGAGCCTCCTGGCTTTGTCCCTTTGCTTGCAGGGTAACTCAGGGCAAGACGTGTATTTGTTTTGGGAGGGCCGCCTCACCTGTGGACAGAGTGTAGTACCGGTTTCCATGTACTCATTTTAACGGTGTCAGGTGAGCACCCATTCCAGGCCCCAGGCGGCCCCTGCCTCCTGGAGCTGACATCCGGGTGGGCGAGATGGATGATGGATGGCGGGTGAGTAGGCGAGCTCACTTTAGATGCTGGTAAAGGCCGTGGGGGAGGTGGTTGAGGGTCATGGGGGGGATGTTTGGAGAGCCTTTCAGACCTGGGGAGCAGCAGGTGCAAAGGCCCTGTGGCAGGACTGAGATTGAGGAGCCAGCCAGGGTGAATGTGGAGGGGAGGGCAAAGGGGAGATGCTGTCCTTCACACAGGGCCTTGGAGGCTGAGAGAGTTTGCTCTGAGGATGGATGAGTGAACATCCCTGCCAGGGCTTGACACCTGGAAAACCCTTGACAAGGTTGTTGTTGGAATGAAATGGCCCCCCAGCCCTCGGGAGGAGACAAAGTGCAATGGGTGAAGGGCGCAGGGAGGCTGCTTGCCTGTGCGCAGGAGACCTTGTGGGTGAGGAACCTCTGACCCAGGGCCTGGAGCCACGGGGAGCTGTTCATCGGGCAGGAATGAGGAGCAGGGCATGCCAGGAGGGGGTACTGGAGGAGCGAAGGCTGGGAGCCAAGAGAGGGAGAGTTCTCTGGGAAGCTTACCCTGCAGGGGAGAGGGCACTGGGGAGGGAGAGAAGCAGGGCTGGAGAGGGAGGCAGAATCAGGCCTCTCTGAAGCTCCAGGGGTGAGGGTGGTGGTGGGCCTGGGGAGCAGGCTGAACCCCTTGAGTTCATTTCTATTTCCTTGATTTCCTAAGTCATGCACCATCATGGTGGAAGGGCTGAGAGAAGGTGGGGTGTCCATAAGAGCAAGCAAGAAAAAGCATCCATTTTTCTACTACCAGAAATAAACCAGCAACACTTGCAAGTACTGCACCTCTCTGTGCCTGGTTTTCCTTGTTGACAAAATGGCGTGATAACAGTATCTCCCTCAGAAGGTGGTTGTGAGGATGAACTGAGTTAATCCCTGCAACGTATTCAGAGCCTCACTAGGCTGCAGTCAGTGTTAGCAATTGTCATCAGTATTAATAACCTCTTTGCCATGTTGGTGGGCTAAGGGCCCAGATGCTGGGATTGGACTGCAGTCATTCTGGTTCTGGATCCACCATTTCCCGGTTGTAGAACTTGGTGCAAGAACTGTGTATTAGCCTGTCTCAGTTTTCCTATCTGTAACAGAGAGATAAGAAGAGTTTTCATGGTATAGCGTAAAGATTTGAAGGTTAATTCATGCATGGTGATTGTAGAGAGTTTTGTAGGTGGCAATTGTTATTTACTCCCCAGATTTTCATTCCAGGTGTAGTTTTTCTTCATTGTAGCTAATATGACCTATCTGGTGTTCATCTGCTCCCCTCCTTCCTTAGCCATGAGACCTCACTATTGTTTGGGCCAGTGCCTTGTTCAGAGACTGCAGTTCCCAGCTTCTCCTGCAGCTAAGGGTGATAATGAGATAGAAATAGAAGATGTAGGTGAGACTTCCAGGAAAGTTCCTTAAAGGAGGCTGATTGAATTGTGAAGTATAGCCTGCTTGCCCTCCCTTGCCTGTACCCGCTCCTTAACTTGCTGCTACCACTCCTGCCTGGAAATTAGATGTGATGGCTGGAGCTTGGTGGGCCATTTTGAACCATGAGGCAAACATAGATGCCTGAAAGCCACCTGCTGAGTGTGGTGAAACCAGAAGATAAAAGGCACTTGGGTTCTGGGTGGTGGTGGAACAGCTACACCTGCCCTTACCTGCCTTGCTCTGGACTTGTGTCCATGATGGAAAAATAAATCTCTGCTTAGCGCTGTTTCTCCTTTTAGCTTCTTGTTACTGGTGCCTGAATCTATTTCTAACCAATGCATTTGCCAAAACAGAATTAACCTGCATGAGCTATTTTGTGAGCTGCATTTCTAAGAGATCGCGTGGTGCTTCCTTGTCTGAGAATGTTCTCTGGACACTTTTGTAATGATTGTCCAGAGCAAGGACCTTTCTCTTTGCTTAGGAAGAATAACATCCATCAGATGGGGTGGCAGGATTTTTAAAAATTCACTGGAATGACAAGTAATGAGGATGAGGGCCTTCTGCTGTAAAAAATCTCCACCTGTCCTTAAACATCTTCCCCCAGGATTTACTGAGAAATCTCAGTGACATCAGGGTAGGCTCTTGGGAAGGGCAGAATCTCTTCTGTTCACCCCATTGAGACCCAGTCCTGCTCCCCACCTCCTGGTGTGGTGCTCGGTATGAAACGGAGAGAGACCACCCGGCCATGGCAGCTGGCAGCTGCAGTGCGACCAATACGCCACGCCACCCCGAGTAACCCCTCTGCCCCACACTGCCACTGCCACCACCTGCTCCAACAAGCCCTTTGCCTGCCAGGGTTGGATGCACCTTTGCCAGCCTGCCGGGAGCAACCCAGCTGGGAGCTCTGCAAGCTGAGCCTGTGGGCTGGGAAGCCGGGCTGGGCGAGCTATTATTTTTATAACTGTCACCAGATCGCAGCCCTGGAGCCCTGGTGGGGCCGAGCCGGCCTGGGAGGAGGAAGTCTCCGAGAGCTGGGTGGGTGGGGGTTCCAGGCTGTGGAGAAGAAAGAACTGGGGCAGGGGGCAGCGTGCCTGGGTGCCTTGCTCAAGCCAGGGTACAGCTCTCTCTTGCCAACTGGGGCCAGCCTTGGAGTTTGCCTTGCCGACCCTCTGGGGGGACAAGGGACATACCGATAGCGGGGACACTTTTTTCCTTTAGTCTTGAATCTCAGGTGCAAAACATTAGCTAATTATTCTTCACAGAAGTTTCTCTAAGTTCGAGTTTCTGAGAAGTCTGGCATCAAGTTGCTGGCAGATCTGGTGTCTGATGAGGTGTGCTTTCTGATTCACAGGGCGGGATGGCTAAGAGTGCTCTGTGGGGTCTCCTTTGTAAGGACACTAGTCCCATTTCTGGGGTCATGACCTTGTCCCTTCCCAAAGGCCCCACTCCAGATACCCTTAAGCTCAATTCATCAATTTTGGAAGACACAAGCATCCTATCTGTTGCACTTTTTATCGTTCCTACCCACAGGGGCAGTTTCTATATGACAACTCTCTCACCGTCCCAGCCGGAAAATTCACACCTCGGCATGTCACCCACCCCAGTGTCTCTGCTTGTCCCAGTCACACCCAGTAAACAGATCCAGCTCAGAACCACTCTTAGCATTCTGTTGCCAAGTCTCTTTCGTTTACTCTGCTTCCATGACCTTGACGCTTTGGAGGTCATGGCGGCTGTTCCACAGCAGGTCCCTCACTTTGGATTTGTCTGGTGTTTCTTCTGGTCAGATCCAGGTCCGGTCCTTGGCAGGTGGTCAGGCATTGCAGCTGTGCCCTTCTCTGATTCTCTGTCTTGCTGGGGTCCATCCTGGCCACTGGAACTGTCTGCCAGACTCACTCCTGCAACATTACGATTTCCCCTTTGCCATGAATAGGCGCTCGAGGGGAGGGATTTAGCAATTACACCAATAACTGTGTTCTCCAAACATTCAGTGATTCATTTATTTTGATCAGTGTGGAATCATTTTTTTCTGTTTTGTTGAGTTGTTTGTGGAGTTATTATTATTATTATTATTATTTATATGCTTAAAGTTTCCATCATTTGGTCACTGGGAGTCCCTTTGAGTGGACTTTTGTGCCTCAGGGACATGTTGTCACTGTTCTCTGAGCACTTGGTCTGGAGCTCGTGATGATCATTGGGCCATTCTCCTTCCTTCCTGGCATGAGATGCTAGAGGTTTATCTAAAGCCTTCACTGCCCAGGCCTGGCCTGGAAACAATCATTTTTCTACAGAGGCTTTTTCTGTGGGGCTTGGTGTTTAGAGACCCAGATGTTGGTACAAAGTGTGCTCTGAGTAGTCAGAGCTAAGGACTGTACATGTGTGTGTATTGAGGCATGTATCTGGCTTGTTTCTGTATCAATTTAACATCTATCTGCCTGTCTATCAAGATCTCTATCATCCATCTGTCAATGAATTATCCATCAACCTGTCAATCAATTATCCATCGGGCCATCATTTATCTGTCTATAATCTATCACCCATCCATCCATCTATTCGTCCATCCGTTCATCCATCCATGAATGAAATGATGAGTTTCCACTGGTAACTCCATTTCCAACCCAGCACTGCTGTGTTTATGCTAAAGTCTATTTTCTCTTTTCTTTTTTTTTTTTTTTGAGACTAGGTCTCGCTATTTTTGCCCATGGAACCACAGGCTCTCGTTGCCCGGGGTACCACAGACTCAAGCAATCCCCAGCCTCAGCTTCCCAGGTAGCTGGGATTACAGGCACGTGCCACCACGCCCAGCTATTTTTTTGGAACTAGGTCTTGCTACGGGCCCCGGCGGGACTCAAACCGCCATCCCTAGCCCCAGCCACTTCATAGGCTGAAGCTTAGAGGCACGAGCCACTGTGCCCGGCCTATTTTCTCTTTTCTCATATGAAACTCTCTTTTCCAACAGTAAAGAATTGGCCTATGTTCTTCTTCATGTACCTGCTCACTCGGCCATTCCCTCGCTTGGGCCCAATCTCCTGTCTTCTCTGCCCCCGGCTATACCACCTTTCCTGTGGATGATCTCAGCTCAAGCCCCCAAGCCCTCTGTGCATTTTTCTTTTACATTTTTATTTAATTTGATTAAAACTTTTAAAAATTTATTCTTAGTCATTAAATCATAACCTCGGTGAATGGTTTTTGGCATATCTCCCCCTTGCCCTCCCTCTGGCGCCCCCTCCATTCACTCAAACCCCTCTCTATGTTTTTATTTAATTTGAATGCATGCTCTCTGCTCATCATTCCAAATGCAAACGCAGGAGACCGTTTGCAGTGGACAGTTGGGCCACCCTTGTGCTTCCAGTCCCCTTCCCCAGAGATCACCGTCGTCTCAGCAGCTTTTCTGGTTTCAAGTGGTCCGTGTAAATGTAGCACAGTAATCACACACACACACACACACACACACACACACACACACACACTCTCTCTCTAGAAATTTCCATGCTGGTCTGTACTTCGCTTTATCTTAGCAGTTAAAGTATCAGTTACCCCAGTCTCTTCCCTTTCACCTAGCGATGACACAGGGGTGCACTGCAAGGATGCACCACAACTATTTAACCAGCCTCCTTTGGATGGACACCTAGGTTGTGTCCAGTCTTTTTCCATCTCACAGGATAGATGCTTTCCTGGGCAGGTGTCCCAAAGCAGTCACCTTGTTTCACGTCAGGGTGGCATGTTCCTAGGCTTCTGCAGGCCATTTTATAGCTCGATGTCTTTGTCTATGTCCCTTTAGCTTGTTGTTTTTAGCCAGTCATGCTCCTGTGTGTATCAGCACAGTTTAAGGGCTATTTCCCAATCCCTGCAGTCACCAATCCCACTGTGACGAATGTCACTGTCACAGGTTGTCAGGACAGTCAGGTGGAGCTTGGGGAAACTGTGATGGTGGAAGGAACTGAGGCTGACTCTCCTCGCTCCTCCCCTCACTCCCCCCCACAATGTCAGACAGTTCCTCGTTGCCCTTTGTCCTTTGCTATCTCTCTGTCTGGTTCCTGAGCCAGTGGGCGTGGGCTCACCCCCTTGCTGTGTCTCCTAGATGTCTTGCCTGCAGTGAGCACCCCTCCTCCCTGGACTCAGGCTTCCCACTGTGCGGTGAGTCCCATCACCTCCCTAGTCTGTCCTGCAGCAAGGGCTTGGTGTAACATCCTTGGGCATTAGGGCATTAGGGCCTTTGTGGTGAGGGCTCTAAGGGCCTTGTACTTAGATGTGGGATGCAGTTTCTCTGATGCGGGGAGAGGGACTGACTATGAGAAGGCCAGGGGGCCAGGGGACCTGGCCTGAGGTTGTTTTGCCCCAAGTAGAGTTGTAACCAGACTTTTAATGTAGTAGATTTGAAAGAAAATTGCTAAGGTAGATGAGGACTGGTATTCATTCACTCATTCACTCACTCATTCATTCATTCATTCATGCTCCTTGTAATAGCTTGCAATTTTGGGCAAGGGACTTCTCTGTGCCTATTTCCTCTTCTGCAAAACAGCAATAATAATCGCTACCTGACAGGGTACAGTGAGGTTGAATAAGCTGATACCTGCAAAGTACTTAGAATAGGCATATAGTAAATGCTCAATAAATCAATTATTAGCACAATTCATTTATTCAGCAAACCACCGAGACTCTGTTATGTGCTAGGGTTAGTTGTCTTTCTGCCGAGGACTAGAGTCAACTAGAACCTCAGATTCTACAACGTCAGATCCCAGAAAAGACGCCAGATTCTTGGGGTAGAACCTATCACTTCCCCACTAGCAATCTGGTTGCCAGTGGTGGTTTAAGGTCTTCAAGCCCCACCTGCATGGCCAGATCAGGGCTCCTAACCTCCTTGTAAGCTTCCAGCCTAGCTCTGTAGAGCTTGTGATGTCCTCAGACCTTTTCCATCAGTGCTGGTGTGAGCCCTGTGGACACAGAGAGTAGCAGGCTTGTGCAGCAGAGCTCCACATGCACAAGGGGTACCTTCAGAAATGCTGCATGTGGCCGAAACATCCTGTCTGTTGCAGCTGGGGGAGCCCTGGGAGAAAGTAGCAACGTTGTTTGCCCAGGGGCTCATCCCCTGCCCATGGTCATTATTCAGTGTGGATCAGGGCATTTGGAACAAGACTGCTTTTTGGGGGTACTGTCTTGCACATTGCAGCTTCTCTGGCTTCTGCCTCCTGAGGGGGGCATCCCCCGCCCCCTCCCGTTGTGATGACCAAAAAATGCCGCCAGATATTGCCAAGACCACTCTGGGGCAGTCGCCTTGAGCTAAACTACTGGTGTGGAGGATACTGTGACCAGGCTGTGCGGCTCACTGGGGCGATGTGGGGGTCCTGGTGTCCCCCAGGGCAACAGGTGGAACCAGCAACCAGGGCCTCCCAACAGCTGGACTCGGCCTCCAGGCTCCTGTGCGTGCCTCTCTCTGTGTGCTGGCTGCGAGCCCTAGGAAGCAGGGTGAGTGCTGGGGGCCAAGAGAGAGGCTGGCATGGAGGCTGCCCTGCCTTTCTGCCTCACCCTCATGCCCTGTCCTCCCTTCCCCCCAGTGCAAGCCTTGGGCTGCATCTCACAGGATCCTCAGACCCATCCAGTGGGGGAGATTTCAGTGTTCCCTTTTTCCAGCTAGGAGACAAATCACCATTGAGTTTCACCTGACAGGACACACAAGAAGAAGGCAGTGTGACCTCTGTCCTCTGTGGGCAAAGGTGCCAGGGCCGAGTTGAGCAAGAAAACATCAGCAGAGCTGGACGTGATGGTGTGTGCCTATAATCCCAACGCTGGGAGGCTGAGGCCAGGGATTGCTTGAGTCCACGGGTTCAGGACTATCCCGGGCAACATAGAAGACCTGGTCGAAAGAAAGGAAGGAAGGAAGGAAGGAAGGAAGGAAGGAAGGAAGGAAGGAAGGAAGGAAGGAAGGAAGGAAGGAAGGAAGGAAGGAAGGAAGGAAGGAAGGAAGGGAACATGAGCAGAACCCAGAGTGAAGGATGCGGCCACTGTCACTACCTGTCATCTGCAGGGACCACAAATGGCCGAGGAGCCCTTGACAGAGCCTGAAGGTGACAGAAGGAGTGGGGTGTGCGCCAGCCCAGGGAAGAGTCACGAAGACGTCTGTGGAGACATTGGGGTGGGATGGGGTGCAGGAACAGGCCTGTGGCCTTGAGACGCCTGAATTGGCCCATAGTCCAGTGTGTGTGTCCTGGGTGGGCGGGGTCAGGAGACGCAGCTGAAGGGTGAAGGAATAAAAAGACAGCGTGTCTACAAGGGACCCTCCAAGCACGTGGGACCAGAAGGAGATATAAATAGAGGGAAATGATGAAGTAAGTGGGGCAAGACAGAAACAGGCTGGAGAAGGGTATCCTGGAGCTCCTTGTCACACTTGCCATTTTTTGGCAAGTTCAAAAGTTACACCAAAATAAATCAAAAGCAAATGATGGCCGGGCACGGTGGATCATGCTTGTAAACTTCAGCCTATGAAGTGGCCGGGGCTAGGGATCGCGGTTCGAGTCCCGCCTGGGGCCCGTAGCGAGACCTAGTTCCAAAAAAACAGCTGGGTGTGGTGGCACGCGCCTGTCATCCCAGCTACCTGGGAAACTGAGGCTGGGGATTGCTTGAGTCTGTGGTACCCCGGGCAACGAGAGCCTGCGGTTCCACGGGCAAAAATAGCAAGACCTAGTCTCAAAAAAAAAAAAGCAAATGACAACATCTGACTTTCCAGAGACCAAGAGAAAGGAGCACGTCTGTCCACAGAAGGACCCGGAGGAGTGCTCAGGGTTTTATTTAGATGGTCCCTGCTGGAAACACCTGAGGTCTTCTGGGGAGCAGGTGTATTTCTCCTGGCAACTGCCCGGCAGGTCCAGTTTGGATGAGGCTGGTTTGGATGTGCACGCACTGGAGGTGACTCTTCAGAGGCCGACGTGGAGCTGTACGGAAACCCACGTCCGTGTGACTCATCCGATGTGACATTCAGAGAGAGCTAGATGTCCCCTTGGGGGTTCCTTCCAGAGCAGGTATTGCCTGGGAAAGGGTGGGGGGTGGGGGCAGTTCCTTGGGTTGGGGGAGAGTGGCCCCATCCATGAATAGCCACTAAGACTGAAATCCACCAGTTCCCCTTCTGCACTTTATCGTGTAGAATTTAAACTCCTGAATCAGAGAGAAAACGTTAAAGACACATGTCGAGCCTCGGTGATGGGGGGGGGCAGGCTGTGGGGGCGGTTATTAGGGGAGTAAATAAAGTCAGAGAGGGGCCTGGCTGGTCAACACTGAACAGGACCCATGAGTGGCAGAGTCAGATGACTCGGCCCTTTGTGCCTGAGATTCAAAGGCGCTCAGAGAGGGGTGCACCTTGCCTGAGGTCACACAGCCGCTGGTGGGTGGCAGAGGCAGGATGTGAACCTGGGTTGGGTGACCAGGGAGCATCGTGCTCCCCCCCCAGCAACCTGGCCTGGACTCCCTGGCTGGCTCTGCTTGGCTCCCAGAGGCTCCCCGGGGCCTGGCAGGGATGGCGAAACCGCGCCTGGCAGGGCTCAGCCCAGCTCGGAGCTCCAGGTTCCAAGTGGGGAGGGGAGGCACTGGGGCAGAGGGCGGCCTGACCCCTGCCTCCCCAGCCCCGAGCCCCGCTCCCGGCCTGGGCAGCACTGCCAACCTCCGCCTGCCTCCCGCTGGCCTTTGCCTTCCTTCCTGGGCCAGCGCGTGGGCTCTGAACCCACACGCATGGGCGCGCACCTCAGCTCTGCCCCCGCTGGCTCTCTGGCCTGGGCAAGGGCTCCCCGTGCTGTGCCTCAGTTTCTAAGCCCAGCGTCTGCTCAGGAGAGCATCCAGCTGGGGGTTCGTGAGCAGAGGCACGGTTCAGAGTTTGCGCTTGTGGACACGGCGCCAGCCTCTGCCCACACGGTCCTGCGGGCTGTCCTTGTCCATAGCTGCGCCTGGGGAGGGGCTGGGCTGGCGCCCGCATACTCCAGTTTCTGGCCTTGAATGGAAAGCGCTAGAGAAAGAACTTCCTTCCCACTGCCCGAAGGGTCCTTGGGAACCGCTCTTAACGTCCACTCTGGGTTTTGTTTTTTTGTTTTTGAGACTAGGTCTCACTTTGTTGACCAGGGAACCGCAGGCTTACGTTGCCCGGGGTACCCCGGATTCAAGCAATCCCCAGCCTCAGCCTCCCAGGTGGCTGGGATTACAGGTGCATGCCACCATGCCCCGCTGGTTTTTGAGACTAGGTCTTGCAATGTTGCCCTGGGTGGGTCTCGAACCTGCGGACTCAAGCGATTCCCAGTCTTGGCATCGCTCCATAAGCTGTGATTAAAGGTGCACACCACCATGCCCGGTCCTCCGGGTTTTGGAAAAGTTCTTGGTCCACGAGGTCGAGGTCAGGCAGATGCCCAGCGCCCTGTGCTGAGTGGGGCCCGTGCCCACTTCGCGCCCTGCTCTTGCCTTCTCCCCTGCACCAGGCTTCTGGCACTCAGGGGCTCCAGGTCTTTGAGGGGCTGGGCCTGGCAGGACATCTGGTGAGGCCACCAAGCACTTTCAGCCTGAGCCTCCTGCGACCTTCTGGGACATTCTCTGAGCCTAGGCGTCCCAGTGACCAAGCCCCTGGCCTCAGCATCCAAGGAAGAAGTGCTTGGGGGGTCAGGTGCAGGGAGGTAAGAGCAGAGTCTGGAATCTGGCCCCGGCCCCTGCAGCTGGGCTGAAACTGGGAAAAGAGCTCTTGGCAGCTGTAGCCTCTCCCGGAGCACCCGTGGCTCCCCCAGCCCAGCTGACCTCTTTGGGTGGATGAAGTGGTTTTGTTTTTATTATTGTTATTATTATTATTTTTGAGACTAGATCTCACTATTTTTGCCCGTGGAACCACAGGCTCACATTGCCCGGTATACCACAGACTCAAACCTCAGTTTCCCAGCCTCAGCTTCCCAGGTAGCTGGGATTACAGGCGCGTGCCACCACGCCCAGCTGTATTTTTTTTGGAACTACGTCTCTCTACGTTGCCCCAAGCGGGACTCGAACCGTGATCCCTGGTCCCCACCACAGCTTCCTAGGCTGCTGTTTACAGGCATGTACCACCATGCCCGGCCTTTTTTTTTTCATTTTTGAACAAAACCAACTTAAAACAATTATTTATTTATTTTTATTCTTTAAATCACAACTTCGGTCACCTCCCCCTCCCTCTGGCGCCCCCTCCATTCCCTCTAACCCCACTCTTTGTTGTTGGATAGTCTGGGTTAAGTTCATTATGTGTTGTTTTACTGCTTTACCATATGGTTCTGGCATCTGGCTTCGGGCCCTCACCCCCAGTCAGTGTCGGTGAAGAAGTTTCTCTGGATTCAGGCCTCTGTGAACGACCGTTGTAGATCATCTCCTCTGCCTCCGTTGGCAGCTTTGCTGTGGGGATTAAGGTCTGAGGCGGAATAGTGCTCAGGGAGCAGCCGTTCTCCCAAAGCAGGAAGCCATTTCCACCAGGCGAGTCCTCGTGCAGGTGCGCCCGGCTCAGCCCTGCCTCGCCCGCCCCGGGCAGTTTATGGTCTGGGCAGGAACCCCCAGGCTTCTGCCTGAGTGGCCGATTTGTCTTCTTCTGCCTTTATATCCTGTTACAGCTTTTCAAGCGTGAGCCTCTTCTGGAGGAGCAGCTCGTCCACCCACCCTTGCCCTTGGGTCTGCCCAGCGCCCCTCCCAGGGCTCCCCTGGGCTCCTCCGTCCCTGGTTTCCCAGCACTCGTCCTGTCCATAGTGGGGGTCCGTGACACTCCCCCCCCCCCACGACCCCTACCTGCTGGGTGCCCAGGAACGGGACAGTTGGCAAATGAACTAATAGAAGCAAAAGGAAAAGACAGACCAAAACCAACAACCAGGCCCTGAGGCTGCTTCCGTGTGGCCGGTGGGGCCGCTCGTAAAAGCCGTAAGAGCACAGCCTGTGGCCACGGCTGGGTCCTCAGAGGCGCCCAGGGAAGCGGCCCTGAGGGAGCCCATCTGCTCCTCCTCTGGCCTCCTCCGTTGTTGTTCTGAGGCCCCTCACCCTGATGGGCTGTGTGAGGCGGAGGATGCAGGCCCTCAGGCCGCTGCCACCGGCTGTGTCTGCACCCAGGTTGGTGCTGGGCTCCCAGGATGTGCTTCCCCAGGATGGACGGCGCCGAGAACCTGGGCTGCCCTAGCTGCTGTCTCCCTGGAGCAGACAGTCTCACGGGGGCCTGGGGTCCAGCCTGCCAGAGGGAAGGGGGGAGGAGAGAAGGGGCTGGAGGGACCCCCTCGCTGGGAGAAGGCCATGTTTAAGTCAAGGCTGGAAAGGAAGGGGTGAGGGGCAGCGCCATGGGGCTTTCTGGGGAAAGAGGACATATAGCAAGTGCAAAGGCCCTGGGGTAGCACCATGCTTTTTGGGGTCAAGGGACATCGATGAGGGCAGCGTGGGAAGATATTGACAGCGAAGGGGGGAGAAAGCAGGGAAGGCGTGGGGAGGTGATGTGTGCGCACAGCAGGGGGTAGGCAGGTTCTGGGCAGAGGAAGGGTAGGATTGATGTCTTTCTCCCAAGGCATGGGGAAGGTGGTCGTCTGGGAGAGGCTAGAATGTGAAAGAATGGATGGAAAGTGCTGAGCCCAGGGTTCACACATAGTAGGCACTCAATAAACAGCACGGTGTTATTCTCAAGAGTCTGTGCATGCTTCAGATGGAGGGACCTACTATGATTTCAGGGGGTTTCTGGTGAACTGGTGATGCCTAGGACCCCCCTACTTTAGCCTCCTCTCGTGGAGGCCGTGGTGCCTCCAGTGATCTGAGGGCGGGGAGAGAAGATGCCCCAGCAGTGGGGTAGGATTGGCAGGGGAGTGGGAGGCGGCGGCCAGGTCAGGGCTGGCAGGGAACAGGGAGCTGGTGGGGGGTCGGCGAGCCGGTGTTCCGCGTAGGAGGCAGGCCCGGCTGGCTCTCCTCCCGGAAGAGGTGCAGGAGGTGAGCCTGGGGCCCGAGAGGCTTCTAGCCTCCCAGTGCTTCCCCTGGATGGGTTTCCAGAGCCTGGGTGCTGGCGTGGTGGTCTCTGCCCCAACCTGGCCTTCCTGCTCCCACCACAGCTAGGGCACCTGTTGTCCTCCTCACAGGGCCAGCATGTCCCTTCGTGCCTTGCCCTCGCTCATAGCTGACCCCAGCCCCCTCGTCACTTCCCAAGCCCCAGCCCACTTTCTCTCCTCCGTGCCGCCCATCTTCTGCTCTTGCCATGCTCTTCCCTCCTCCTGCCCCTTTCCCGTCTGCTGGGTTCACGCCTACACAGGGCCAATTCCAGAGAGGGGCTTCCATGGAGGCTTTCCCAGATCCCACTTGCCACCCTGGATCCCTCTGTGCCCCGCTGGTGCTTCGCCAGGGCCCCTTTTGGGGGTCTGCGTGTGTATCTTGTCTGTGGTGGGCCCCTTCCCCCCCCGCCCCCCGTTGAACTCTAGGGGTGGCTGTGTCCCAGCAAGGTGCCTGGCTCATGGAGGGGCGGGGCGGTGAATGGTCGTGTCTGGCTGGAGGGTGCACTTGCCTGAGTGTGGTCAGCTGGGAGGTGGGGGTGGGTAGAGGAGGGCTGGGCTGGGTGATCACCAGGAGAGTGGACCAGGCAGGAAGGGTGTTAGGGTTAGGCGACCTGGTGCAAGACCAGCCTCGTGCAGGGGAGCCTGGCCCTCGGGATGAGGCCTGGAGTCACTGCCTCTCTGCTGCCTCTTCTTCGTCTGTGGGTCATTCAGCCTCATGGCTACTTTGTTCTCGCCTCCAAAGTTCCCCTCTCATCCTGTACAGGGACAAGAATCCTGGGGGTCTGGGCATGGTGGCTCGTGCCTGTAAGCTTCAGCCTATGAAGCGGCCGGGGCTAGGGATCGCATTCGAGTACCGCCTGGGACCTGTAGCGAGACCTAGTTCCAAAAAAATAGCTGGGTGTGGTGGC